>APFE031322249.1:0-14964 GCA_000404065.3 Pinus taeda | reverse complement strand
CGGATATAACCAAGTTTCTGTCCATGAGGATGACCGAGACAAGACAACGTTCACCACTCCATGGGGGACCTTTCATTATGCGAAAATGCATTTCGATTTGAAGAATGCGGGTGCCAAATTTTAGAATGCTATGGACTTGGATTTTGCAAACGAGAAGGATGTCTTTTTGGTGGTGTATTTGGACGATTTGATGGTGTTTTCTAAATCTGATGAAGAACACATGTACCATCTTAAAATTGTCTTCCTAAAGTGCAGAAAATATGGCTTGTCACTGAATCCAAAGAAGAGCTTGTTCGCCATGGAAGAAGGCAAACTACTCGGACACATTATCTCCAAGGATGGCATCCGTATTGACCCAACACGTGTGCAAGCAATCCAACAAATAGATCTACCCTAGAATAAAAAGGAGATACAATTATTCAGTGGCAAGATGAACTTCCTCTGCCGCTTTGTACCCAATCTCGTGGAGCATCTAAGAGAAATGACAAACATGCTTAAGAAGGACAACCAAATGAAATGGACAGAAGAGGCGGTAAAATATTTCAATCTGGTCAAATTGGCTCTTTCCTCAACACCAGTTCTAGTAATCCCGGACTATACTCAGGATTTCATATTGTTTTCATTTGCTTCAGAGCATACTATGGTAGCGATATTATTGCAGAAGAGAGATGATCATGAAAGACCCATTGCATTCTTCAACAGAGCTATAAGAGACACAACTTTAAAGTATAACATCATTGAAAAGTAGGCTCTTGCACTTGTGAAGGTATTGAAATATTTCCGGGTGTATATTCTACATTTTCACGTTTTGGCCTATGTTCCTAACGCTGCTGTAAAGGATGTTTTAGTGCAGGCCGATCCAGAAGGAAGAAGAGGCAAGTGGATTGCTTCTTGCTGGAATATGACATAGAAATAAAGCCCACAAAACTGGTGAAAGGACAGGGATTGGCGAAGCTAATGGTTGAATCAAACTTGCATGCTTTGGACATAAATCTGATCGTTGCTTTGTCCGATGAGAACGATGAAGAACCGCCATTTCAGATATCTGAAATGTTTGCTCTTTCTCCATGGTATTCTGATATCATATATGTGCTCAAAAATTTATCACCTCCACCCGGGATGACTAGAAACAAAGCGAGAACACTTAAGTTGAAGGCTGCCAAGTTCTGCATTCTTAATTCAACACTGTATTGAAAAGATCCCGGTGGAGTTTTGTTAAATTATTTGGTGGAAAAGGAAGCAAAGCAAGTCATGGAGGACTGCCACCAAGGAGACTGTGGAGGTCACCTCTTTTGGAAGTCAACAGTGAACAAAATTTTGAGAGCAGGGTACGATTGGTCGACATTGTTTGTTGATGTATATAAGATGGTTAAACACTATCATAAGTGTCAAATTTTTGAAGGAAAGCGAAAGTTATAGCCTCTACCACTCAAGCCCATAGAGGTGAGCACCCCTTTTCAGCAATGGGGGTTGGATTTCAATGGCGAAATTCATCCCGCTTCTTCCGGACAACATAAATGGATCCTCACAGCCATAGATTACTTCACAAAATGGATTGAGGTGATTCCCACCAGACAAGCTATAGATGCGGTGATCATTTCATTCCTCGAAAATAACATCTTGTCTCGCTTTGGTTGTCTGAACAAGCTAATCACCGATAATGCGACAACTTTCAAATCAAAGTGGATGGTAGAATTTTGTCATAAATATCACATTATTTTGGGTCATTCAACTGCCTATCATTTGCAAGGCAATGGATTGGCGGAATCTTCAAACAAATAATTGGTCAACATAATCAAGAAGCTGTTGGAAACGAACAAGAAGAGCTGGCATAAAAGGTTGGTAAATGCACTTTGGGTAGATCGGGTCAGCCAAAAGAAGTCCATAGGTACATCACCGTTTGAGCTAGTTTATGGAGTTGATACAATATTTCCTTCCTCTCTCGTTGCCCTGGTTGTCAAACTTCTTCAGGAGGCTGGCAGTGAAGAAGATCCCATGTAAAGGAGGTTGAATCAAATGGTCCACTTGCAGCAGACCAGAGAAGAAGTTTTCAAGAACACATCCAAATTGCAGGATAAAATCAAGAAAATTTATGATAGAAAGGCAAAGGTGGATAAATTTCAGGTGGATGATGTAGTGCTGAAGTGGGACGCAAGAAATGAGGAGAAAGGTAAGCACGATAAGTTCGAGAACCTCTGGAAAGGTCCTTTCAAGATCACAACATATCGGGGGTAGAATGCTTTTCTTCTTAAGGAAATAAACGAAGAGGATTGTCCAGGAGGGCCGATCAATGGTCGACTGCTCAAGCGATACAACTTCTAAGTTATCAAATTCTGCTTCCACTGTCATTGTAAATACCAATTTATTTCAGTTTCATTAGAATTGTTCAAATTAGTATTTAAGTCATTTTAATGTCAAGTTTGAGTCAGTTTTTTGGTCGTTTCAACTTCATAAATGAGTCAGAGTCTGGTATTATTTATCAAAATGATGACTCCATAGTCCAATGGAAAAAGGCACTATCTATCTCCTCCAAAGATCTTCTATTCTTGGCACCTCCAAGGAGCTACCATCCCCCATTGGAGGCAATGTTAGAGTCGGTCTGGTCAATCCTCCGTCAGAGATCAAAAATATTTATGCATTTCATGATTAGGTGTCCGGCTCCATTCTCCCGGTTGCATTCTGCTAGGGGCATGCCATAATCTGATGGAGAAGGTCATTATAGTCATTTCCCCCCTCATGTCTGGCTCCTCTTGGCTCAGGTCTTTTGTCAATCATCATCAAAGTCCATGATAGTCAAGGTCTGGTCCTTTAAAGGACAAAGGTCATTTCAAGGTCTAGGTCTAGGAATTCATCAATTTGGTACTTGAACATGTCCAGTAGAGCCATGCAGCCTAGAGTGAGGCCCTTACATAGTTATGGTTCAGAAAGCTTCATCATCATGTGGATAGACTCTGACTTGAAAAGTCAAACAGTGTCATTTATGACAAAATTTTCAAAAAAGTCGTCAAGTGATTTTTTCAGATGCAGTCATGGTTTCCATAGCCACATGTCCTGTCTTGCAACCCTCGCAAAGAGTGCCGAAAATTGCATCATTCGAGCTAAAATTTCAAAGGGAAAGTGAAAATCAGTGTGTTTTAAAGTCAATGAAAAAGTGCAAAACTCAAACATTAGAAAAATGGGTTTTTGAAGAGGAAAAAAATTAAACCCATCTCTTCCAAGGCTATATATACAAATTTTGGTCAAAAACAAATGCATTGTGCCATTACAAGTCTTGAAGAAGTGTTGGAAAGGCGTGAGTGTGCATCGGTGAGTGATTGAATGAGTTGGAGACGACCTTGGAGGGCGCGGCGCATATAACCAGGAGCGGGACGCACACAGAGGGCGTGGCGCACGCGCAGCCTGCCCACAATCTAGTTCTCTCAAGAATGTGATGCATACCCAAGGCGCGACGCACTGGGTTTTGCACGCGGCGCATATAATCAGAGGCTTAAGCGAGCAACTGGAGTCGGTTGGAGGTGAAGACAAGGGCACGTCGCACACAACACCTGCCCACCGTTCAAGCCCATAACGAGCACAGTGCACAACTGGGGCATGGTGCAAATAGACAGAGGTGCGGTGCACACAGACAGGGGTGCGGCGCACAGAGATAAAGCACCCATAACATGCCAAAACTCCCTCAAATTTTTTGTGAAGCCCCTCTAATTGCAAGGTAGGCTCTCAAACTCAATTATGCATCAAATTCGATAAAGATATGGTGGATTATTGCCGGTGATTGAATGCAAAAACATTCCATAAAGAAAACACAAGAAGACACCAAAGGAAAACCATTTTGCTAGGGTTGTGTAACAGTGTTGTTGCTGCCAAGGTTATTTTCCTACCCTACCCTTGTCCCTTGTTCCCCTATGTCATTTTCCCCCATTATCACTATCCTAACATTACCAAAATCATATTCGCATTCCCCTCCTCCTATTGCTCAATAAAAACCCTAAACGCTACCCCATCACAATACCCCAAACTCCTCCCATACCCCTAACAAAGTTCTCCCTTAAACCCTATCCCCATTTCATCACTCCCTCCTAACATTCCCTATTTCATTTGTTCCCCTTGGTAACAGATACTACAAAGGCACCCAGCCTCACACCATCATCAAAGGGGCAGCCTAATCGTAGCCCACATTGCAGTCATGTCATCACAACATTTGTCTGATTATGAGAGGGAGACACAGAGTGACTCATCCTCAGAAGAGCAGGCTCCTAGGAGACACCACAAGAGTGGCAAACATGTCAGGGATGAACCCACTACCCTCAGTGAGTTACAAGCATGCCGTCTTGCCATGTCATCCTTCTAGCACTTATCATGTTTCAAATTTTGTCAAAGGTTGACAAATGTCAAAGTTCATCATGAGTTGGCCCGTTTATTTGTGCTTCATCTACATGGAGGTCAGTCTACCCTGGCCGAGGTCACTTTCACCTTGACAATTGAATCTATATCAATGGCAACAAGTATTCCAAATGTTGGGGAGTAGTGGTATAAGAAGAAGAAGGTGGAAAGGCAATACTATGAGCCTTACATCAAAACCAGATTCTTGAATGAGCTCACAAGAGTATTTCCCTTTAGATACTTGAAGAATGAGTATGCTCCACTCATGAGATTGATCATGAAATACTTCAGCTATGAGGGGAGGTTCTCTAGACTGTATGCCTATCATATATGCTTGCTCATGCACTTTACCGGGGTGAGGATGATGAACCTCCCATTTTTCACATGCAAGAATATAGAGAGGATGAACACCTTCATGTTGCATAAGACCCCTCAGCAGCAACTTAACAATGTGTATCACTTTGCTCTTATCCGGATTTTGGTAGATCATCAGTTGGGATTGCAGGGCATTGCTTGGGTGGACTTCATCTCCCGTGACTTCTTCAGTACACCACAAGTACTATCCAAGCCCGAGCAGGAATTGGGTGGTCCTTTTTATCAGCATGAGCACCATGAGACCACGATCATGCCATTTTTGGTAACATATCAGAAAGGCAGTAGGAACTTATTTGCAGCAGCAAAGCGAGTGTTATCTCCACCTGGGGTGGAAGGGGCCTTGCTTCTGGCATTGACTACACAGGTATTGGAAAATGGAAAGGAGCCCGTGCGTGATGAGGGGCCATCAAGTGTATAGGAGACCGATGTCATCCTCATTCAGGATGAAGAGACAAAGGCAAAAAATGCCAAACTTAGGATGACCATTCAGGAGCAGGACACGGAGATCAAAGACTTGATACTAAATTTTGAGAGGACTAGATGGGTCATTAAGTATCTGGAGCAGAGAAACAAGCAGCTTGAGGACCAACAGACAATCATGGAGCTGCAAAGCATCCGTGAAAATCGACAAGCTGCCCAGCAGAGAGGGATCGAGCTCACTACCTTGGAGCAAGATATCAACAATGACCGTGAGTCTTGGTTGGATCGGGTCAATCTACACTTAGAGAAAATTCTAGAGAAGGAAAACAGGGACAAAGCCATACTGAGGAGGATGGCTTGTCATTACAGGGCAAAAAACATGAGTGCAAAGGCCCGAATAAGGAGCTTGAAGGCTAAATTGAGCAAAGCAACAAAAGAAGAAAAAGAGGAAAAAGAGCAAGATCGGCTTCGAATCTTGGCTAAAGCTTCCTTGGAACAACATAACACTTCATAGAGGACCTCCAGCCCAACTTTCAAGGAATTTGGGAAAATTTTGGTCACATGACAAATTTTTGGCACAAAAACAAGTTTTTTCTCTATACTCGCCGCGCCACCGGTGCGATGCGCAAGATTGGGAGCTCCAAATGAGAAATGGTTTGTATTTTTGGATTCGGAATGCAAAATAAAAATTATTATCACTGGGAGCAAGAAATTTGGAGAAGATCTTGGCCACCAAAAGGGCAAAATACACTCAAAAGTGGCCTCACTACCCCTATTTTGACACACAGGAAGCAGTCTTGGGAGAATGAATATTTGGAGGGAACATGAGCTCAAAATTCACAAATTCCACTTGGGTTGGAAAGTAGACAGGACATGCTTTCCAACAAGCACACTTGGGCACATTTTGGACTCCAGCAAGTGCCTCAAAACGGGCCTCAAAGTGGCGTGATGCATATAGGAAAAGGGTGTGGCGCATATAGGAAAAAGGGATAGAATGCCTCCATTTCGCGAAATTTCACTTCCCGACTTTTTGTAAGTGAGCCCACTCATATGCACTTCCATTTTTCAGCACCTAAGGTAGTTTTATAAGTATTTTCACTCCAGATGGTCAGTTATCCAAGTGGCAAAGGAAGGAAAAGGGCCACCCAAGCCATTTGTCATGTTTCTGGCATTGCACCTGTAGCTGCTGTTTGGCTCTCCACCTTCAGATTGTAATGATTTGAGTAACTCCCCAACCCTTGGGAATTCTATCTCTTCATGGCACATTCTATATATTGTATGCAATCCATTTGCAAAGGGTTGGTTGGCTTGTAACTTCTGGGAGACTGTGCGAAAGAAACTCTGTTTCTGCATTGTATATTTTTTATAGAGGATTAATGAAAGGCAGTGGCTCTGTTTCATGAGATTCATGTGGTTGTGAGTGTAGAAAATGTGTCTCTTATGTTTCATATGTATTTTGTTATGTTTCATAGCTCATTTCATATTCATTTCCATTGAAATTTTCTAAGTTAGCTAAGGTAGAATACAATTTTATTGCTCTGCCTGTGGGAAAATTTCATGTACAATGTTCATTCTTCTATTGAAAAGGATTCATGTTATCCATGCCATTTTCACCCTCTTAATCAATCTCTCCATTCCGCAATATCTTAAAACTAAATTGCTATGCTTTCCGTCTACCTTGCCTCATGAAATAATCTGTGCCTTTGTATTAAGTTCTCTGGTCATTGAGGTCCAGTGGTCCCATAACATCCCAGAAACATAGTCATTCATAAAAATCACTTCTTATTTTCATTTTCACTTACTAGCCTAAGATAAGTAGTTCACTGTAAGTCATCTCAGGCCTTTCCATTCACTTATTCACTTAGTGTGACTCGGAGAGAGCCCTCTCCTATTCTGGTAGGGCTAGCTACCAGATTGAGCGTGGTTTGTGGTTACCCTGAATTTTGCCTTCTTTCAGCATGAGGCAGATTTAGGTGCTAACACATTACACAAATGAACAATTATTAGATGATTCAAATGAAAAAACCTCCTTTCTATATATAGGAGTCTAAGGGTTCACAATATAACCAATCCAACCTAACAATAATAATATAAAGGCACAAAAATAACAATTGAGGGATTCTATGGGGCACAGTAATAACAATATGGGGACAATAGGGGCACAACAATATTAATAAGGGATGAATACAAATACAATAGTAATGGGGGCATCACTAGTATTATAGGGACCTGACATGCCCCTCTCCTTCAAAAAAGTGTTGTCCTCAACGCTTGAGTAGTTCTGGATGCTTTTGTATAAAATTCTCATCCTCCCATGTGGAATCTTCAGTGGATAAGTTCTTCCACTTTATGAGATACTCCAAAATGGATTAATTTCGTAGCTGTTGAGTTCTTGTTTTTGTGACTGCTTCCTATTCCAATATAATTTTTCCTTCCTTGTCAAGTTCTGGCAATACTGTTTGAACTGGGATCTTTTGCAACTTTTGAATGAGTGGCCATACTTCTTCGTCCTTCTTCCATTCATCCCTTCCTTCGTTTATCCAATCTAGTTGGCTAATAGAAATAACACAAAATATTGCTTCCACATCCTCATCCTTTCTTGAGAGTGCATTTGCAACAAAATTTTGCTTCCCTTTTCTTAGATGATGTCAAAGTCATAACCCAACATATTTGTGACCCATTTTTCTGTTCTTCTAAAGATAATAGTTGTTCTAAAAAGTATTTAAGACTATCATGATCCATTTTTACCTTGAAGTGTCTTCCCATTCAGTAGGTCGCCATTTCTTAAGTGCATGTAGTATTGCCAAAATTTCCTTCTCATAAATAGCTTGCTTGAGATATAGCAGTAAAAATACCCAATCACCTACATCAAAACATTTTTCACTACGATGTTGATCTACCTATTGTTTCATTTGATTTTGCACCAAAGTGACGTTATCCTTTGAAAGTTTGAGAACTTGTTGTTGATGCTTGATGTGATATTTCATTGCTTGAACCTTTTTCTTCTTGATATGTCCTTCTATCTTGAGAGTTTGAGGAGTGGTAATTTCGTCCAATGCTTTACTAGATATGGTCGGATTCATTTCTTGATGCTTGATGTGATCTTTCACTTCTTGAACATTTTTTTTCTTGATATGTCCTTCGACCTAGATAGTTTGAGGAGTGATAATTCCGACCAATGCATTACAAGATATGGTTGGATTCATTTCTTCTTTCTTGATGTGATCTTTCACTTCTTGAACCTTTTTCTTCTTGATATGTCCTTCTATCTTGAGAGTTTGAGGAGTGGTAATTCTTGCCAATGCTTTACAAGATATGGTCAGATTCATTTCTTCTTTCTTTGGGGTTGGGTCCTAGTGTATATCCTCTTCCTTTGATGTTTCTTTATCCTTTTATTCCTCCTCTTCATACTCTATGTAAAATAATTTCTTCTCAGCACACTTATGACTTTTAGTGCATTTGCTATCACAATTGTAACAAAGCCCTTTTTCTCTTTTTTCTTCCAATTGTTGTGGTGTAACCCTTGTAGGTTGTGGAAGGCTAGGAGAAACAACAGTTCCATGTTTATAGTTGTGAGGGGTAGAATTCCTTGTTTCCATAATTTTTCATTCCACTTTGTAAGAAAACTGTTTTTCTCTTTTTTCTTCCAATTGTTGTGGTGTTTCTCTAAAGAAGGTGTTTCTCTTTGTATTCTCATAGTGTGCTATAATTTCCTCCGTGAAAATTGACCACGTAACAAGTTGTTTACGATAGCAAAGCCCTTTATACCATAAAATTTGATCTTGTTCTAAATATGAGGATGCAATACATACCTTTTGTAATAGTGGTACACCATGCAGATCAAAATATTTCTCCATCTGTAGTATCCAAATTACTGGATCCTTGCCATCAAACTTCCTCATCTCGTTTTCTCTTGATTTTAGTAGCTCGATCTTGAAATGACTATAACTCTGTACTTTCGGACCTTTCAATTTTGAACTTGTGACCTTCAGTAGCCCTCTACATCCTCTTTCCAATGCCACCAGTCTTATCGAATTTAGATTCTCCAAGAAAGAGTTATGCACAATCTCCCAAGATGACCTAATTATATACCTTTTCAGAAGAGTGAACTTGTCTAAATTTCCATGTGTCACTATTTTGACCTTAGGATCTGAAAAATATATACAGGAAACTGCAATCTGTTCTCTTTCTGTAACTTCTTACGAAATTTCAATCTGATGCTCAAAACAAAAGTTATGACTATTTTCCCTAGGTCACCTGTTTGGAATGTAATTCAGGAGTCTACAAAGAGGCCAACTTCCTTAGATCATATCTCCGCAAATATAGCACAAAAATCTCTAAAATTTGGACCTGTGTTTCAGAATGATTTCAACCCAAATGGTTTTTTTTAGTGTCTGAAACGTTGCAGAAAAAAGTTATAGCGACAATGCGATGGTGACTTGTTTGGAGCAGTGAAACCCTAGAATCCAAAGCTTTGATATCAAATGTTATGAAACTAGCCCACAAAAAGATAGTGTTAGAGCCTAGATTTACCTCAGGCTGAAAAGCTAAGCTTCTAGGTCCACATCAAACCACGCTCAGCCTGGTAGCTAGCCCTACCAGGACAGGAAAGGGCTCTCTCCAGGTCAATCTTAGCAAATTGTGATCAATAAGGGCTTGAAATTGAATGATATAGCTACTGATCTTAGGCTAGGTATAAGTACAAAGGAGTTTGATTGGATAAAATGATGTTTTTGTGGGCTCTAAGGGAAAGGCAAATTTTGGGTGCAGGGAATGAGGCACAGTCTTGCAGGGATTTCGATGGGGCAAGGTAGGAAATTATATTTGGCACTATAAATCAAGTGAGGTGGATTGATCAGATTGAGGAGGAGTTGAAGAGGGCAAGAGAAGCCATGGATCCTCTCCAAACAGTGGAAAACATCAAGAAACTAAAGCAAACTTGAAGTAGAGCACTGTAATTTCAATGTATTCTACTTACACTCTTGTTTGTTTTAGCTGAGAAGAAATAAGAGAGAAATGATACACATAACACATGAATAAATTCACAAAGACATAATACAGCACTACCAAAACAAATGCCACAGGGATCCCAAAGAGTATTACAAATCTTGGTCTCAATTCCTTAGCCAAAATACTGATGTGAGTGTACAATGAAGCTCTAGGCTTTCTCAAGAGTCCAACCATGCTAATGACTGAAAAAAAATATATATATATAGAAAAACATAGCTCATCCTTGCCTCTAGGGGCCAATCTCACATGTTTAGGAGCTGATCCAACTGATCCTAAACTGAGAACTAGAAACTAGGCAACATAACTGCATGCCTCTAGAAATAAGGAAACTGATTCATTCAGTTTCAAACAACCTTTAAACCAATGAATATACCTCTACAAGTAAAAATATAACATATTTACATCATTATCCATCAATTTTCATCAAATTACATCATAAATTTTCCATAAGGAAAGTGAAAAAGTCAAACTAGGCAAAGCTGGGCGAAAAATAGAGCAAAACTTGGTCAAACTAGCAATTTTTCCTCTATGTGATGTGCTTGTTTAGACCCAATTTTGGAGGCCTTCCTGATGTCCAAATCAGCTCAAAGTAGGCTTTTTGGAAAGACTTTCCTATCTACTTTCGAACCCAAGTGTAATTTTTCAATTTGGCCTTCATTTTCCCTATCAAAAATCAAATCTCCCAAGGCTGCTCCTGTGTGTCAAAATAGGGGTAGTGAGGTCATTTTTTGAGTGTTTTTGACCTCTTTGAGGGCTCAAAACTTGCCCACATTTCTTGGCCATAGGTAGGCAAGCATAAATTTTCATGAAAAATACATAAATGTAAAGTTTTTGTGATTTGGAGCCCTCTAGCGAAAGCGAGCGCCACGTGGCGCGACGCATAGGGAGGAAAACTCTATTTTTTGTGCAAAAAATATCCAAAATGAAAAAATTGCTCCAAATTTTTTTGAAATTTGGGCTGGACCTTCTTTATCAAGAGCTATGTTGAACCAAGTATGCCTTGGCCAATATATGAAGTCAATCATGCTCCTTTTGCTTCTTTTGCCTCTTTGATGCCTTCCTTAATTTTGCCTTTAAATTCCTTATTCGCGCCTTGCAAATTTTATTCCTTGCCATGTAATGAAAAGCCATGTGTCTCAGGAATGCCTTCTCCTTGTCGTCCTTCTCCAACAGTCTCTCTAAGTGGATGTTGACTCTCTCGAGCCATGACTCTCGATCATCGTTGATCTCTTTCTCAAGTGAAGTGAACTCCACCCTCCTCCTTTGGGCAGCTTGGCGATTCTCCTGAATGTTTTGTAACTCCATAATCACCTGCTGATCTTCTTCCTTTGCTCCAAGTATTTTATAATCCACTTAGCCCTCTCCAAATTGAGGGACAAGGCTTTGATTTATGTTTGCTGCTCTTGGATGACCGCTTTGAGATTTGTGCTTTCCGGACCCATGTCTGTATCATCATCCCTAATAAGAATAAAGTCCCGCTCACTTGAAGGCTCCTTATCCTACATTGGCCTCTTACCTTTGTCCTAAACCTATGGTGATGATGGCGGAAGTGAGGTCCCTTCCACCCCAGGTGGAGATAACACTCACTTTGTTGCTGCAAACAATTGCCTGGTGCCCTTATGATAAGTGATAAATATCGGCATAGTAGCAGTGTGTGTCTCATGACCTTCAAGCTGATAAGAAGGTCCACCTGTCTCGTGCAAAGTCTTTGAAGGTCCCTGAGGAGCTCTGAAAAACTCACGAGAGATGAAGTCATCCCAAGTGATGCCTTGTAGCCAAGATGATGAATAACCACAATTTTAATAAGAGCAAAATGATAAACACTGTTAAATTGTTGCTGAGGGGTCTTGTGCTACACTAGAGTGGTCATCCTTTCGATATTTTGGCACATGAAGTAAGGGATGTTCATCATCCATACCCGGGTAAAATGCATGAGTGGCCTGATATGATAAGCATAAAAATGGGAGAACCGGCCCTCGCAGCTTAAATACTTCATGATCAATTTCATTAAAGGAGCATATTCATCTCTAAGATACCAAAAAGGAAACACTCTCTTGAGCTGGCTCAAGAAGCTGGACTTAATATACGGTTCATAATGCTGCCGTTCAATTTTCTGCCTCTTGTTCCATGGCTCTCCAATGTTAGGTACGCCGGTTGCTATTGAAATGGATTTTGGTGTTAATGTGAAAGTGACACCAGCTAGAGTGGCTTGATCACCATGTAAATGCAATATGAACAAATGAACCAACTCATGATGAAACTGAATGCTAGAAACCTTCTCACAAAATTCATAACATGATTGATGTCGGAAACAAGAGATGGCAAGAGGGTAGGCCTGCAATTCAGCAAGGGTGGTTGGTTCTTCTCTGCTATGTTTGCCACCTCTATGAGGCCTCCTGGGTGCATGTCCTTCTGTAGGTGAGTCACTTTGGGTCTCCTTTTCATAATCATATGAAGGATCAGATGCCATGGCTACACGTAGATAATCTGTCTTGAAGAAATAGGTGTTGATATGTCAAACTGTATTACACTATTTTTGGTGATGTGTTTTACCTTTGCCACCAAGGGAAACAGTGAAATGAGGGACTATAAGGGGAGAGAAAAATATGTGGAATTTAGGGACTGTTGGGATAGATTCTATTTAAGGAAATATGGGATGTTTTGGGAGTTTTTGTATAGGATTAGGGTTTGGGGATTTACAATTGGAATTTTGGGAAAGGGAACTTAGAATATGGGATTAATGAATTTAGGGGGTAGGGGAGCTTAGGGAATAAGGGAATCAAGGGACAAATGGGATGTGAGAGTGAACTTGGTGACAAAACAGTCAATCAAAACCCTAGCAGCAAGTTTCTTCAAATGGTAGGGTTTGATTATTTTTTACAAGTACCATAAAAAAAGCACCACAAAACAAGCATCAACTTGATAGCAAACAGTGTTTGGAGGCTCTACCTAGTTGTTTCAAGACCAATCCATGCGATTTCGGGCGATTGGAGCGAGTTTGGGCAAGTTTCAGTCTCTATGGTTGTGTGCACCACGCATCCATCCCAATGCGTCGCGCCCTACCTATGCGCCACACCCTTGTTATTTTACACTAGATTCTGAGGCCCAGTGCGCTGCGCCTTGTGGGTGCACCGCGCCTCCTGCCCAATGCATCGCGCCGGTTAACTTGGAGCGTTTTTTTACCCAATTTCTCACTTGTTCAGCAAAATTGCTCTGCCTTGCTTTTCTTTTGCAAATGAACTTTTCAAATGTAGGAATAGCTTATAAACAAAGAGCTTTTGGAATTTTGGCTCATGAAACCCACTTTCATAATGTTTCATAAATGACTTTATTTCAAACTCTATTTTTTGGACTTTTTCACTTCTCTTAAGTTTTATGATGAACTAAATGACCTGAGATTTGCTTGTTTTGCAGGTTTTTTGAGCTTTTTGGGCTAAGGAAAGAAACCAGGGTGCAAATGAAGGAATTTACAATGAGGAAAACAAAATTTTCATGATTTTTGTACAATAAAAGCTAAATACTTTGTTTTTTCCTCAAAACAGAGTTTTGAGGAAAAACACATTTTTTAACACTTGATGATGAAATTTATTAGTGCTGGAACATCCTCATGGCATGTTGGTTTCTTATTAGACACTTTGACACATTTTTTGACGAAACCCTGACCTAATAGACAATGAAACCCTAAAAAGACTTTTGCAACCTTTAATACAAAAGAGGGTTATATATACTTTTTGATGAGCAAACATGAACCAACAGGTAAATGACATGAGGGAAACTGTAGGAAAGCCACTCGCATCAGCTGATCCATGTGCCTAATGGAACGCAAATGATTGGGCGAGACTCCTAATATGAAATGCAACAAGAGGATTTGATCTCTGACAGAGGGATGAAGATACCGACACTAACAGATAGAAAAGATAGTTGAACACCTTAGAATTTAGCCTCTTCGAGAGGGAAACCTCCTTTACATTACAAAAATGAACAATTCTTAGATGATTCAAATGACAAAACCTACTTTCTATATATAGGAGTCTAAGGGTTCACAATATAACCAAGCTGACCTAAGAATAATAATATAAAGGCACAAAACTAACAATAGAGGGATTCTATGGGGCACAGTAATAACAATATGGGGACAATAGGGGCACAAAAATATTAATAAGGAATAGAACTACAATAGTAATGGGGGCATCACTAGTATTATAGGGACCTAACAATCTTATTGGTTCACACATTGCATTATAGGGTAGATATTAAACATAATTTGACACTCAAGCATCAAGTATGGGGTTTTGTACCAAATCGTTTTTTGGGTATTTTTGGGAGCACATTTCTATATGTGATGGCATGAGATGATAGAAGGCAGAAGACGATCTAATGCTTCGAGAATCGTCAAATTCCAAGTTGTAGAAGTCGAGAAATGATTTTTTAAAGTTGACAAATAATTATTTGGTTTTCATGTCATGTAGGTTTGAAGTAAAATTGTCCAAAAGACACGTCTCTTCTTAGGTTCATGGAGCCCCTCATTTGTGTATAGAAAGAGGTTGAAGGAGGAGCATTTAGACATCCATCTTGTGCAACAAACTCAAGGATAAGGGTTCATACTTCTTTGCCTAGCTGCAACAAGCCAAGAAGAGGACAACGAAGGATTGGGAGGTTGTTTAAGGAGGTTGAGGAGCTGTCTAGAGGGTTGCATCCCTGATATTGGAGGTAGAGGGATAGGGGGATTGTTTTAGGGATGCTTGGGTGGAGGAATAGCCCTTGGAAGGGTTGTCGTAG
>APFE031322241.1:4008-19057 GCA_000404065.3 Pinus taeda | reverse complement strand
CTTTCTTTAAACCATCCATCTTAGATTCTGTTACTTTTTGTGCAAGTGACACTTGTTGCACTTGGTCTCGTAATTTCAATATATCATGTTGCATTTCTTCCTCGGGGCATCAATTACTAATAATAATGCTTTACTATGCCCTTTGAATTCCTCACACCTTTTTTCACTTTCTAAGAGCTTGAAATTGAATGTGATGTATCTTTGTAATTTCAGATCATCCAATTTTGAAATTGCGACCTACTATAGCCCTCTACATCTTCTTTCCAATGCCACTAGTCTAATCCAAATTGGATTCTCCAGGGAAGAGTTATTCCAAATCTCCCACAGTGACCCGATTATAGACTAGTTCAATAGAGTGAACTTGTACGACATGCCACAAGTCAATGTTTTGACCGTTGGCTCTAAAAAATATCTACAAGAAACTAAATTCCAGCCTCTTTCTATACCTTCTTACGAAATTTTAATCGATGCTTGGAGAGAAAGTTATGATGATTTTCCCCAGGTCACCTTTTTGGAATGTAATTCAGGAGTCTGCAAAAATACCAACTTCCTCAGATCATATCTCCACAAATATAGTGCGAAAATATTTGAAATTTGGCCCCGAGGTTCAGTGAAATTTAGTATCAAATGAGTTTTTTTGTTAGATTTTGAAACATTGCAGAAGAAAAGTTATAGCGAAAATTCCATGATGACCTATTTGGAGCAGCGAAACCCTAGAATCCAAAGCTCCAATACCAAATGTTATGAAACTAGCTCACAAAATGATAGAAAAGATAGTTGAACACCTTAGAATTTAGCCTCTTCGAGGGGGCAACCTCCTTTAAATTACACAAATGAACAATTGTTGCATGATTCCAATGAAAAAACCTCCTTTCTATATATAGGAATCTAAGGAGTCACAATATAACCCAGCCGACCTAACAATAATAATATAAAGCCACAAAAATAACAATAGAGGGATTCTATGAGGCACAATAATAACAATATGGGGACAATTTGGGAATAAAAATATTAATAAGGGATACAACTACAATAGTAATGAGGTAATCACTAGTATTATAGAGACCTAACATGAATGTAGATATTGAGGGAGACAGTGTGCTCACATATTTTGATGTTATTGAAATAGTAGTTTACAATAATCCATACCTAGCCTTGCTTAGTATTGATTGAGATTTTGACATGAATACGATTATTAATTTGAAGAAGCAAAGCATGATGTTTGAAAAGAATGGCCTCAAAATAGTTATTCCATTAGATCTAGCTGAAGGTGTGCAGTACATAGAACCAATATGTGATGACTATGACAAAAAATACATTTATCACACATATAACCTCACTGTGTGAGACAAATACTGAATTAATCCCACTATAGATGGACGTATCAATTGGTTAAAGGATAGTTCATGCCAATCAGACTCAGGTGAAGAATTAGAAAACTAGCAGAATCGGTTACATGAGGTCTCTAAACTATGATGCAATAGGAGGACAAAGTCTCTGCACTGTATATCAACTGAGGTATGTAAATTACCTTATTATGATGGGATAGATGATGTCAATATTTTTATTGACCATTTTGAAAGTGACGTACTAGAGGAGCATAGGTTCCAGGCTCTAGATTTTTCTTTAATATCTACGCTTGCAAGATGGTGGGGAACCCATAAACTAATGATTGGAAGGAATATCATAAACTGATGAGACTATAATTTTGCTCTGGAACAATGCAGCTCAATGAAAAGTACACACATAAGGATGATTTGTGTCAACATCTAGCTTTATGGAATAAGCTTGGGGCGAGGTACCTCAACCGAAGTGGGTACATATCCTTATTCATACCTTAGATGTTATACCAATGAACTGGTATTTGGAGATGGAGCTATGATATGAGACAACTGATTGGGATGAAATGAAGGAGAGTTTTCTTGCTACTTTCAACTTTGAAGACGAGTTCAAATGCATTGATGGGGCACTTCAAGCGATTAAGGAAGAAATATTTCGAACATCAATAGAACTTGTAACTTGGATGAAACTTGACTGGAGTGCACAACTACAACATGCTATGGAATGCTACCATGTTACTATGGAAGAAGGCAATGAGGATCCACAAAATATCAGCATTCCCAAGTTAGAAGGACTGCACGAAGTTGTAGGACCTGATGCAAAGATGCCTGATATATCACAACCTGTAAAGACAAAACAAGTAAATATTGGCTCAGAAGTAAGGCCAATGTTCGCACATACTGGTGACTATTGGGATGAAGACATGGTAGGCAAGTTTATTGAATTACTACATGAATATCAAGACTTATTTCCAACAAAGTTCTCTAAATTCAAGGGCGTAGTAGGTGATTTATTCTAATGAAGATCAACTTAAAGCTAGATGTGATACCAAGATTGTTGTGTGTGGAGCATGATTATTCAGAGGTCTTTGTTTCAGCCAAATGTATACCCCAGGAAGTTTGTACGGGTCCGGGGGCTCAGGGGTAGCACCCCCGAAGCTAAAAACATATGTAAAATTTCCTTGTAAAAGTATAGTAATTTCTAGTCAATCTGGGCCATTCATTAGGCGGATGATCTGACGGTAGAACTTATGTTTAGTTTAGGGTTTTTTTCCCTAGAAGGCAACCCCTCTCTTGTATGAGGGAATTGTATTGAGTCTGTGTAATATATGTGTATTCTCCAGGCGAGAAGCAGAGAGGTGAAAATGTGAGAGAAAACAGAGGATATTATAGCGGATCTGCTGTAGGTTGTGTCTCTTCATTTTGTTGGATAATAGAAAGGAAGGGCTGGCTATTTGGGGTGGATGTAGCCCAAACTGGGTGAACCACGTATATCTGTGTCTCTCTTGTTTTATGTGTTTTCTATGTTTATATTTCTGCAATATTTTATGTGTTCGATTGCTCCGTAATATATATAATTTTCTAACATATCAAGACTTATTTCCAACAAAGTTCTCTAAATTCAAGGGCATAGTAGGTGATTTGGGTGTAACGAAGATCAACTTAAAGCTAGATGTGAAGCCAGTTAAGTAGTGCCCATATCGATTGAACCCCAAGTACAAGGAAAAGGTATCAGAAGAATTAGATAAGATGCTTGCGACAGGTATAATTGAGCCAATGGAATAGTTAGAATGGTTCAGTCTGGTGGTGGTCTAGGAAAAGAAAACAAAGGGTGATACAAGGTGTTAGCCTCCTGCTGCAGTAGGTTACTCATATTTCATGATTGACATTTTTACATGCCAAATATGTCATTTTTTGCATGTTGCAATGTTCCATATTTGCTAACAGAAGCCAAAGAAGGATGCCATGAGAATGTGCCAGTTCAAGTGCCATTGCTGTGTTCCAATTTTGATGTACTATTCCATTTTTGAAGAGTTTTCAGTTAAAGGGAGGTCCAAACAGTTTAATCTTGGTCTCCCTAGGTTTCAATTTCCTGTTTTAGAATATAGAGAATCACCATCTGTCCAAACAACTTAATCTTGGCAGATTCTTAGACAGGTAGAGAAGCAAGGGTGCTCAACATCCTAATCTGAGCCCCTAGATGAAATAAGTGTAGATGTAGATAGGAGGACAGAAAAAGAAAAGGTTGAAAAGCTGGGTTTGATAGTTCAAGTGCACCCAAACCAAATGAAGAGAAAATTCTAGGTAAGTAGGCTGGGTAGGTAGTTTTGAGGTTGCATAATGATGATTTGTGATCAATTTCACGTTTTCAAGTGTCATACCTGTTCAAGTCACAATTATCAGGAAGTTGCCATTTGAAGGACTCAAGCGAAGCATATCTAACTCCCCCTCCTTCTTCTCTCCTAAATCACTCACTAACTTCCTCAAAGAGGTCAAGATCTGCTTGATGCCTCTTAGTTTCATCATTTTCCATATCATTCACCTTGGTAAAGATCTTCTTTACTCAAGGAATGCTCATTCCCTTTATGGACCACTTTTCCCCTTAATAGCCTAAGATTCACATACTTAGCACTTTCTCATCATGGTCATATTAACTACTAACTTACTATATAGCTCCCTATCTATCTCCCCATCCCCTATTAAAACTATGTTAAAAAAATCCCCTACATACTTATCCCCTCCCCTTGGTTGAAAAATAACCATAAGTACACTTGGGAATTGCTAAGTTTGTCTGAAAAATAGCAAGAACCCTCATTTTGCCCCTTTAAAACCATCTTCCAATGCAATGGACTCCTTCCAAAGCATGAAACTCCTCGTTTTTAGGTTATTGGACCTCTTCCGAAGCCTCAAATACTCTTCAAAAGCATATATACCCTTCTTCTGATTGCAATAACCCTTGTCGACTGCCTTAAACATTCTTCCGATCCCTTTGGATTCCCCTCCAACGTGATATCGCAGTCGGAGGTCTCAAGGCTAATGTTGCTCATTTTTTGTCCTCCCCGATGGATGCTCCACCGATGCCATTTCGCAATCGACGTATCGCAATACTATATGCCACATATATATGTCCCTTCCCCTTTAGCCGATGCGATATCACAAATCGGAAATCGGTGGTCGCAAGAGTCATGTTCCCGAAATGCATGTCGCTTCTTTTTGCTCCGATGCGACATTGCCATTGCATCAAGAGAGCATATCGCATCAGAAATAATTCCTCGTCGCATGCCTCCATTTATTCAAATATTTCGTTTAAAACATGATTTATCATTAAAACATGTTTCACTGCAAATTCATCGCAAATCATAGCATTTCAGTTATCGCTATCGCATCGCAAAAACATATAAGGCACCGCACCATCCAATGCCCTGCCACGTCATCGCCATACCGGGACCCACCGCTGACGTCATGCTGACTTCACCTGGCAAAGAAGGGCGCGCAAGCGCGAAAAAGCATCTTAGGAGGCCCGGATTCAAATTCTGAGGCAGTTTTCGATGCGCATCACTACAGGAAATAGGTCAAAGTGTGGAATCTTTGGAGAATCTTTTGATTCCTCAGCCGTTTTTGCGCCGAAAAGGGCACAAAAGGTCCGATTTTGCGGGTTTTAACGTATCAGAAGAAATAGAGAGGCCCGATTCAAGCATTAAAGAGTATCAGAGCAAATTTGAAGCCAAAATCCATGTCAAAGAGTATCAGTGTTGCGGCGAAGTGTATCCGTGAAGATCTATCAATGGCCTGAAGCAGATGAAGCATTAAAGAACCATCCAGCAAAGTCAAAGAAGTAGTAAAGGCCATTTAAAGGCACTCAAATCACACTTACTGCACATTAAAACCCACATAAGATCAATGGACCAAAGCTCGAAGCACAATTATTGAAGAAACATTGCATCAGTCCCCCAAGGACACCATGTTAACTCATTTTTATCCAGCTGCCTCTGGCGCAGCTCAATAGATATTTACTTGCATTTAATTTTAGCACAAGTTGACATTTAAAAAGCGTTTTTTCCACAGACCTGTTGAGGTCGGCTCTAATAACTATTTTTTGATATTTTCCCTATAAAGACCGCCCTGGACAATGGAATGAGGGTTGGTTTTTGTTGGTTGTATGTTTTGCCTAAGCAGAGACTCGCACTATATATCTGATAATTTCTATAATCAAAGACTGCTTACGAGCTTGGAGAATGGATTGTTTACTGTGTTTAATGGTTGAAGAGTGATTGTGGAATTCTTGTGCTGGTACATGACCCAATAAGTGCTTCTTACCTCTGTTTTCCATTCATAAATCATTATCTAAACAACAGAAAGAAAGATTAGCTTAGAATTTGTTTAATTGCACTCTATGCTCAATTTTTGCTATTTCTTTATGTTTTTCATTTGTTTTAGGCATAAATATGAATTCCACATGGCTCATATTTTCCCTAATTCACCATGTATGACAGTTATCCTAGGATTCTTAACTGCCCCTAGATAGAGCTCATTTTCCTTCCCTCTGTTAAGTTGATTGAGAGATTCTTAATTGCCTCTCATTCCTTACATTTCACTCCATCTCTTTAGCTTGAAGGTTGTTTCATGTGTAGCTACCTTGCTCCATATTCCTCTTGTGATCAAGAAAACATACCTGCAGTCCTACTCCTTGACTCCACGCCCAATGGTTTGAAACTTATTACTGTATGCATGCGTCTCTGCTTGAAAGCATCTTCCTTCCAGCAAACACCATCCAAACATAAACAAAACCCATTGAACCCAACAACTAGCCTAAAATCATCATCAACAAAGCTAAATCAAAAGAGAGAGCCCTCTCTGATTGCAGGTGGGCTAGAACCTGCAATCCAACGATTGGTTTGTGGTTACCTCGGTCGTATCCCTTCAGGAGCTTAGGGACAACCTGAGTGTTAACACAAGGATATGTGTAGATTTGTAGAAGTTAAATGATGCATGCATGCGTGACCCCTTTCCTACACCTTTTACAAATGAAGTTATAGAATATGTTGGTGGACATAAGGCTTATTCATTCACCAATGGATTTTCGGGATAACACCAAATTAAGATTTCACAGAAGGATAGAAGCAAGACTAACTTCGCTACAAAATGGGGGTCATTCCAATATACAATTATGCCTTTCAGACTAAAAAATGCCCCTCCAATATTTTCAAGGGTGGTAGTCACAACATTCAAGCAGTTTATCCATAATTTTTTGGAGGTTTACTTCAATGATTGGACAATATTTGGGCTAGTTAATAAACATGTTTCTAGTCTGCACCTAAGGTTGGATATGTGTAGGAAGTATCATATTTACTTGTATTTGAAGAAATGTATTTTTTGTGTACCTTAACTGTTGGGACATTTCATATGCAAGAAGGGATTGATGGTAGACCTTGCCAAGAATGTTGTAATTATCAATTTGGATCCACCCAGGAATGTAAAACAGCTACAAGCAACTTTAGGTAATACATGGTATTACACGAAGTTTATAAAGGTGTACGCACAGATCATTGCGCCAATGGAGAATTTATTAAAAAAGGATGTTACGTTTTGCTAGGATGCTGGTTGTCAGAAGAGTTTGGGTGTTCTTAAGGAGAAGATGGTTACTGCGCCATAATATTCCTGGATTGGAAGAAAGAGTTTCATCTGCATGTGGATGCATCCCGTACATCATTAGGAGTTGTTTTAACTCAACCATGTAATGATGATATTGACCATATAATTTCCTTTGCAAGTAGGAAACTATCTAAGGTGGAGCAAAATTATTCAACAACAGAATGAGAGGGATTAGCCATGGTCTATGGACTACAAAAATCTAGGCATTATCTATTACGTACACACTTTAAAATGTACACAGATCATTCTACAATGAAATACCTGGTCAATAAGCCTACGTTGGGGGGGGGGGGGGCAATATTTGTAGATGGTTGCTTCTCTTCCAGGAGTATGATTTTGAAGTGCTAGTTAAGCCAGGGAGGTTAAATGTTGGACCTGATCACCTATGTAGGCTCAAGAACGGAGAAGAACCCACTAATATTGATGAGGGGTTACCTGAAGCGTAGCTCTTCGCTGTCAAATTTGCTAATGAATATTTTGTGGACATTATTTATTTTATGTCTACTGGCTCAGCTCCTGAAGGATACACAAAGTAGCAAAAGAAGGAACTAGTAGTCAGGGCTGTATATTTTTCAATAATTGCAGGACACTTATCTAATATGGGATCGAATGAAGTTATGTGCCTATATATACCTGAGTATGAATAACACACTATTACAGATGAAGGGCATGGTGGTGTCACGAGATGACACTATGCAGGTAAGGAAATTGCAGAGAAGGTTCTGTGAGTAGGACTATGGTGGCCCACAGTACATAAATATTCTAAGGAGTACTGCAGTGTGTGCGAGGTGTGTTAGAGCACTGGAAGACCATCACGAAGAAATGAATTACCCTTAAATCCATAGGTCACATTGCAATCATTTGATAAATTGGAAATTGACTTCACTGGACCAATTAATCCACCAAGGAAGAAGAAGGGTGCACGCTATGTTATCACTACAAAAAACTACTTAACCAGATGGGTCAAGGCACAACCTATGAAGGACTGTAGCAAGGAAACTGATGTGAAGTTTATATTTGAGCACATTTTGTCATGATTTTGATGCACGAATATCGTGAGGAGCAACTGAGGTTCAAACTTCCTAAATGGAACTGTCGAAGCCTTTAATAAAATATTGGAGAATGCCTTAATGAAGATCCACAATATTAATAGGAGATGTATGCATACCAGTGGTTCTGTGAGCATATAGGACCACTTGTAAGAAATTGATCGGGAAAACACCATTTAGAATGGTATATGGAAAAGAAGAAATGATGCCAATGGAGTATATAGTGTCGAGCTTAAGGATCACAGTAGTAACCAAAATGGTTGATTGCGACTGCATGGGGGAACGTTTAGCGCAGCTACTTGCATTGGAGGAGGATCACTTTGTGTCTGGTTTTCATCAACATGTGCAGAAAGCTAGGGAAAAAGTGTGGCATGGTTTCCACATTAAAATTCACTTCTAAGAATGGAGATTTGGTCTTGATGTATGACAATAAGTTCACAAAGTTTGTGGGGAAGTTTCAGATGCATTGGCTAGGACCTTATGTAGTCAAGGATATTTTGGTTGGTGGCGTAGTTTAGCTCACAAAGCTGAATGGGGATTTTCTTCTTGGAAGGATTAATAGAATTAGATTGAAGGTATACAAGGAAGATCTCATTCCTACAAGGCTACGATGACTATATAATAGCAGGAAAGTCCTAGTGCTTTAGGCAGCTGAAAGAAAGCACGAGACTATAAACTATTATGTCAAGCAACAGTTCCATTGAAGAAGGAGGGTTGCAATGTTCAGGGAGATGAAGTAGGTGGAGAATGTTGGAAAAATGTAATTGTGCATAAGGGAGGGTCCTACACAATCTACCCAAAATATGACTATTAGAAAAGCCATAGTTGATTTGACCACAATTTTACTATTAAAGGGTGTTGGGAAAGTGCATTTAAGGAGCATATCTATGAAAATTTTCCACCAAATTTGCATTTATGAGGAAGATATGGATGCATTCAAGGAATTCAAATTTTAATTTGGCTATAAATATGGCATCCCACTTTACATTCAGACACTTTTCCTATTGAATAACTCTTGTGAGCTTTTGTGCCTAAGTCTTAGCCGAGAGTAGTGTTACATGTCTGGTGGGGATTGACAGGACATTTATTCAGAATTTTTGGCACAAGGATTCATAGACGCCATGACTTCTGCTCCTCCTACATACACCACAACTCCCAGATCACGAAGACCAAAGTCCACAACTATAGGAGTGACAGCTATGGTCATAGAACTAGCATAAGCAGTAGCAATGAAGAAACAGAAGAAACCACAGAAGCCACCGGTCGGACAGTTTCCTAGGACAATGACTGTTGAGTAGAGAAGCAAAGAAAAGATAGACAAGGAGAAAAAGAAGCAACCAATGGAGCTAATTGACTTAGAGGAGGAATAAATTGGGATAGGAGTGGAGGATATCAATTTCGATGAGGCCGAACAAATTTCGCGATTACCTCCATATATGTCATCAAGGAAACCAACTGCTAAGGTGCCCAAGGACCCTAATGCAGCGAAAATTTCCATCAGTAGACCTTTGTTGCCTAAGGATGTTCCCTTTGAAGGAGTGCTTTTGGCATAGGTACTGTAACTGTGCAATGAGGATTGTGATTTGGAAGATAGGGTCAAATTCCCTCATTTTGAGCCAAGTAAATACCTGAAGATGGTATATTATGAGGAGGCTAGTGTCACATGCGTAGAACCAATGACATGGGTGGTGGGGATTCAACATACCGTTTACTAAACATGTTAATTGTGCCTCATTTTGGGTGCAACAACATCAATACAATATGTGTGCGCCAGTTTTTGATCTTGGTGCATGATGGAGCTTTATGGTTGGGGGAGAGGATCCCAATTAACGCTATGTTGATTCGAAGAATCACAGTCTTTTCATGTGTAGGAGTAGACCCTACTAGAAATTTTGTTGGCAAGTCTCAAGAAAAGAATCTTGTAGACCAAGTGAAGGATTTTCATGTCAGGAAGAAGTCACGATGATATGATGTTAGCTTGATTTCTGATTAGGCTGTCACCTTTGGCGCGTCCATTCTAGCCAGTAAATTTACGAGGAAGTGTAGAACAGATGACGTACCAGCCCCAGTCATTCAGTTGGCTTCCCAATGCAACCAAGGGGTACATTTTCTTGGGCAGGATACCTCTACCAAGAATTTTTGGATGATTGTTGTGAAGCCTAGGAAGAGGGGAAGTCATTCCATTATGCATGGTTTTTGTTGTTGATTGCTTTGATAGCCTGGAGAATCATAGTTCCCTAATGTAGATCCAAACTTGTGCAAAGTTGTGAGGTACTCTTCATTGTGGGTGTCGAAGGATCCAAGTCGGGTGGTAGAGAATAAACATTTTTGGGTGTTGTTTGAGATGGATTTCTGCACCGTGGTCAACTAGAAGCCATAGTTATCACCGATATTATTTACCCAATATCGTGGAGTTGAGAAATTCAAAGCAGAGTTCCACAATGTACACATACAAGCGAAGAAATATGTAAAGGGCATATGGTATGAACTGCCCTATCTCGTTACAAAGCAATATATTTTTTTTGTTATCGCAAACTGTTCAAGCATGTGGTTAGACCCCATCAAGGAAGTTGAAGGATACCAGGCATGCATGAGAAAAAAAAAAGGTACACCAAAGGAAGACCCCAAGAAGGTACCTCAGAAGGTCATTGTGGACCTTAGGAAGAATACCACATAGGATCCAGAGCGCGTATACGAAGAGGAGCTAGACACAGAGGAACCAGAGCATGGTGGAGCAGACCCTTTGAAGGAGACAAAAGATATTGAGTCTCCTTTCATAATAAAGAAAAGGAAGAAATCCATCATTGGTAGTGTGCACAAGAAGCAGAAATCTGACATGACTTCCAGCATTGAGTCAATGGTCCTCACTAAGGGGGACATCGATGAGATTGGTGACACTATGTGCTCCGTCATTGAGGATATGTGGGGACACATTGAAGATTAGTACAAGTCAGTATTGTCACAAGTCCAATAGGGCCTGAAAGAGCTACAAGTGCAAGTGAGCATGATTCAAGCAAGCATGGTTCAGGCAAGTGAGAATCAAGAGAGTGTGGCAATGACAAGTGTGACACTAGAGTTACCTTCAATGGTTGTGGTAACCACAAAGGTCTTCATAGTGCCTATTATAGGAGGATCACTTCACTTTCCTACCGTGACGGATCAAGCAGCAATGCCATATGGTAGGAACTTAGGGTCGAACTTAGCGGCATTGCCCATTCATGCATTACATGAACTCCAGTAGGGAGTATCTTCTGAATTGAAAATCCAAGAAGAGTGGGTGCTCGTTGTGATTAAGGATATCAAGAGCCATAATGAGCAGTTAGCTAAGAAAGATACCAGGGATATGCAAGATAGAGACGTAGTCACTGCACGCAGGAAGGAGCTGGAGGACGCCATCACTCAGACTTGCATTGAGCTGCTAGAGCTCCTCATATAAACTAAAGCAGCTTCTAAAGAGAAGCTCCGCAAGCTAGTAGCCGCGGTGAAGGATTCCAAAGTGGACGTTGGACGAGTGAAGTTTGAGATGCAGATACAGGTCGCAGAGCTGTAGATAAAGTTGCAACCAACAACACCTCCAGAATTTTGAGAGGAGCATGGGGCTTCTATTAAGGTAGATATGGAAGTCCTCGAAGCTGCAATTCACGACTGTAACCAGATTTTTGAAAACACCATGGAGATGTGGGCCACACTACAGGAGGACCCACATGTACAAAAGATTGAAGTAGACATCAGGGACAAAATGCTACAGTTTGATGAAATTATAGCAACAATATGGACCTTAGGACTTGTGAAACAATTCACCAGACTCTAGGAAGGGAAGGCCATTCAAAATCAGATAGATGAGATGCAATGAAAAGCCTCAATCCTTTCAACAACAACGTAGCCTTGGGCTGATGAAGCGAGTCAACGCTATCAGTTTGTTGAGATTAAACTAAAAGGAATGTAGCAGATGCAGAGAACCATTGGATTAGTGATAGATGGCCCAACTATTGAGAATTTGGTCGAGGAGGTTTGACAGGCTGCCACGAAGTGAACAACAGAGCTTCAAGCATTGAAGGCATAGTTCAACGGCCTCAAATCACGCATCGAGGATGTACCAGAAAAGTGAGTCACATCTTTTTGTTGGGGACCTGCTGGTATGGGGACCCCTAGGTCTAAGTTTTTCCTAAGTTTTGAGTCAAATTTTGTATTATTGTAAAGTCTTCACATTTTGAGGAGTGGAGCACGCAGAACATTAAAAGTCAAAGGGACTTTTAGGTAGGTCAAATCCCCTTATTTTGTAAAGGTTTGGGTTGTTGTGAGTAAACAATGAACTCTGCCCATGATTCGTGGATAATGGTAATATAATGTAAAAGATATAAAACGGAGTCATTTAGAAGTTTGATTAAGTTAAGTTCTAAGTCGAGTAAGATTTTGAGTCTGTATTCTGGCGAAGGGGAAGGCTCTTGCAATTTAGTGTGTGGAGACCTTGGTAAGTTCACAACTAAGTGTGAGGGCCCATGCAACTATGTGCATAGGGCTAGAAAGAGTGGATATATTGAAGATCTGAAGTAATAAAGTATATTTGAAGCACATCTGTGCATTCTATGTATATGTATATGTTTCTATGTTTTTATGCTCAGTTACAATTTAGTTCTTTGTCATATTGTTTTAATTGCATTGCGAAGGTTCAGATCTACTGTTATATGTTAACTTATGCTTGTCAAACACTTGGGTAAATCTCGTAGATCTAATTAAGTAGAAATCACTTTAAGTTTGTGATCCTGAAGATAAGGGTTCACAAAGGTTAAATCGGGCCCTAGATTAAGAAAATGCCTCACTGCTACATAACATAGCCTTATGGATGTAGAAAATTGGTTCTAGCATATCCTAATACTGCCTCGAATGAGACTGTAGTCTAACATAAGTAGACTATTGCTGAAAGGGCCAGTAGTGTAGGGTTTTTTTGGTTAAGGTAGCTAACTCTGAAGCTAGGTACAAGCCCCCTCAAGCCAACATCATGTCATTATATAGTTTCAAATAATAATGCTGCATGCTTTGCTTCATGAGCATGATAAAGGGAAAATTACCTCTTTCAATTAAATGATGTAGAAAGGCATGGGGCAGATATTAACTAGATGAAAACAACATAATATGTCCTCATACGGAATATGAGTTGGTTCAAAAAAATGAAGGAACTATCATTGGGAGTTCTTGGGAAGTAATATGTGAAAAGGAGAAAAGAAGAGATTGTGAAAGATGCAACTATGGAGGAGGAAATCAACATCAAATGTCTAGAAGAAATTACTATGATATCTCCATGGGAAATATATAAGTACCTTGGAAAAAGTCTAAAAATAAATAAGACCCTTAACAAATGAATATCTTGGAGATGTGTCAATATGAATGCAGGATGTTGATGTTGTAGCAAGAAGATGTCATGATGAAGGGCCACAACAAAAGGCGATTTTTAATTTGATGTTCATTTCTGATTATTGAACAATATCTAGATGGGCTAATACAAGGCTACCAAAAGAAAGGTGTGGATTCCATCTACAACTATTACTCATGTGATGGGATGGAAGGTCTTGAATGATACATGATGTAGAAAAGGTAGTTGATCCCAAACAGATCTTTAATTGAAATGTGATTTATTTACTATTAAAATAGTGTTACTTCATGATTCTTAAAAACACCTTTAATCACTTAAACATGAATAAATGATAGAGAATTTGTAGCAAAATAGAACAACAAACATGAAAGAAAATCGACACAAGAGATTATTAATGGAGTTCGTCTATCTTCAAGCCTACATCTCCGGGCCCTAGTCTTCAATGAGGAGGCCTTTATATTAAAAACTTCAAAACCATAAATACATCAAAATATTATTGCTTCTGATACAATCCTGCATCATCCAACCGCAATCTGTTCTGTCTCAGGATCCTATAGCAACTCTTGGTTCTGAAAAGGGCTTCTCGGATCTCCCAAAAGGTGTCTTCAACGTTCTAAGTCCTACTGCTTGTACCTATATAAGTACCTCTCTGTTGCATAATATTTCACTTGTTTTCCCTTTGGCACACTGGTAAACTTCTATAATTAAAAATTTATAAGGTTGGGGGATCAAATCCCGACCCCTACTCCTCCTCAGTCGTTGGATGGATTGGCATATATTTTAATATAGTTTGAAATTTTTAATAAGGGGTGGGGTCTAGCCTTACCCGCCACCCGCTCCCTCCATTTGTTAACAACCCTTATCAAATATTTAAATACATTGCATCAAACATAAAGGTTTCGGGCAGATGTATGGTTAAGGTAGATAGGATAAGATATGGCGAAGATAAGATATATATTGTTTTATATTATAAGGATTGAAACCTTATTCCATTGCTGCTCTATTTGTGTGCCATATTTAGAGTTGGGGGTGGTAGAGTCGCCAGTTATGGTAGGCTCCGCCCCCATTTAACTCTGCTCAAATATATAACCAATAAATACAACCAAATCCTCTATCATGTCACAAACTACCTGCTGAATATGTTGGTTAGCCATATTTGTTGAGGTATTTGCTAGATTTGAGCTTACGGGTTCGATTCCCATGGAGTCTATTGTAACATTTTTTTCAACTTTTAGATGAATCCTGTTAACACCCAGGTTGTTCCCTTTGAATCTAAGGGAATACGACCGGGGTAACCACTAACCTATCTTTGGATTGCAACTTCTAGCCCAGCTGTAATCAGAGAGGGCTCTCTCTTTATGATTTGTCATTGTTCTAATGAAGTTTTTAGGCTAGTTATGAAGTGAATGTTTGATTGTCTTTTGTGTTTGGTTGGGAGGATGATTTTGATACCTTTTAGAGTATTCTCTGCAGGTGAAACTAATCCATTGGGCAATGGGGTCTGTAGCTGTTGCTTTCTTGAGATCCTGGATTAAGTGTTACTGGGATTACAGGGCCTGTTTGTATTTCATAAAACAAACTGTAAATTTGAGAGGGTGATGTGCAATCAACTTAGCAAAGAGCATTTAAGAATTCCT
>APFE031322238.1:0-12930 GCA_000404065.3 Pinus taeda | reverse complement strand
CCGATATGCTTCTTCGTTATGTTTATGATGTTCATGTTTGAATTTCATGTATGAATGGTTGTTTAAAGTTCATAACTAACTTCCTTCTTTTATAACATAAAGATGATTTCTGTATAAGTCTTTGTCCATATACTATTGTATTCTTTGGAATTGGTTGTTTTACAGGACAAAGGAGTGAAAGGGACTTGAAGAAGGGTTTGGACCCTTGAGGAACTTCTCGAACATAGGACCTGAGGTACGTCCTTCTTACTTTAGAATTTTCTTTTGATAGTATAATGGCTGTGTGAGTTTGTGTTTCTCTATCTAGACAACTTTTAGTCTGCTAGGGTTTCCACCCAAAAGCCCTAGGGGATCAAATCCCTCAACAATAACTTGCATATATGCGTGACTTGTCTTCATGATAACTATGTACGAGAATCAGGAAATTGAATTTCCATACATTCAGTTCCTTCTGAGTCTACTTTGTTTGTATGCTAAGCAATGCCACATCTTTGTGACTGTAATTCCTTCTTCTTCCATACCTTGGAGTGTGATGATGTTTGTTCCTTTTGGTATGTTGGCTGAGATTTTCTCCTGCATTCTTTTGCTATATGCCCAAACTTGTTACAAGCATAACATCTTATATGTTTCATATTCCTTCTATAGCAATCAATGGCTTTGTGACCAAACATATTGCGAGAAAAACAATATCCCTTGAAGTATCTGGAAGTTGATGATCTTTCTGTGTGACGGTTATTAGCTTGAACCATTCTACTTTTGCATCTTGCTACAACATGTCCAAAATTATTACATATAAAACATTCAACATTATTCATCAGAGGAAAGAATCGATTAACACTTCCATAGTTAGGGGTAAATGAATTTCTTTGAAGACTTTCTTTACTTGGTTATTGATGGGGTTGACCTCTTATCACCTTGTTGAGTGTTTCAGATTTTTCACTAGAGTTCCTTGCTTCAGTTTGTGAGCTAGATTCACCTTTAATAGTTTCGTGAAAACCAAGACCAGATTTGATGGCAAAAGACCTTTGACTACTAAGAATATCATCCAAAATCTTAGTACTATCTTGAAATCATAAAAGTTTATACTTTTCTTCTAATTTACCTTTTAGGATATTTACCTCAACATGATATTGCTCTTCCTTTTCAAGATACTTCTTCTTCATGATTTATTCAACTTTTTTCCTTCTTCCACTTGTTGCCTTAATTCAAGAAATTCATTTTCTTGTTCTTCAAATGCTTGGAGTAGTTCTTCATTCTGCTTATTTGAATTTTTGAGATTTTCTTTTAGAGAAATGACCACAGCTTCAAGACCTTCATAGTAGTTGGTTCTTTCTATAAGTTTCTTGGTTGTTGTGTCTTCGTCATTCTCTTCATTTCTCAATGATGTCACTTCATCCTGCAGCCTTTGACATTGATCTTCACTTTCCTTGTACTGTTTCCTTACTTTGTTTCCTTCCTCCAACTAAGATTTTAATTTGGTAACTTCTTTGTAGGAACATTCCCTTTTATCAATTAGATCTTTTTTATCTCTAATTGTGTCTGTGATATTTTTGAATTCTACCTCTATTTGATTTATTTATCTTTTAACCATAAGAGAAAATTTAGTGGTTTAGCTATCACTTTCATTATCTTAAATTGAACAGAGAAATGTATCTCCAGAGGACAAAAAATTCGTACCTTCATTCTAAGGTGATGTTGAGTCTAAAGAGTTGCTTCGACATAAAGGCCAATCGTCTCTCCCACTATCACAACTCCTTTGAGATGTCTTCTTCTTTTGAGGTGCTTTCTTCTTTAGCCTCTTTCCCATTGTTACTACAGATCTCCTTCAAGTGATCAAGCTTCTGCCAAAGGACCTACTCTGATACCAATTGTTGGAAATAATACTGAGTGGGGAGGGTGGGGGCGTGAATTAGTATTTACAAATCAATAACTTTTTCATTTCGATAATCACACACACACACACACACACACAGATATATATATATATATATACGCTACTTTAGTGAAGGTAACTCGCGTGTGAATGCAACTGTTCTTAAGGCAGCCAGTGTATATCTAGTGAACTTATGATTCAGTTAATTCATCATATGTTGATCTTTAATGAGTGAATCAATACTTTATTAAACATTAAATAGTAACCATGTGTAGTAATGACAGAATAAACCATCACACATAAGCAACACACATGAACACCAAGTTTTGAGGTGGAAACCTAATGTGGGTGAAAACCACCTGTTGTTGTCGTCTCTATCTTATTTTAAAAATAAGAAAATTTGTTTACAATCATGTACTAGTGCAGACTCATAGTAGTACACAATCACCCACCCGCAGAAGGATACAACCTTCTCTCATTCTCCAGCTTATTCTAGAAGGGAGCTACAACCCCCTAGTACTAGCCAATATGTTTACTAGTATGCAGGCTTTGACCTGTAGAAGGTTACAACCTTCACTTGTTCTCCAGCTGCTACTGGAAGGGAGATGCAACCCCTTGATCAAATCACCAACCACTACTGGCAGAAATTTTCGACTTCCTCACTGAAGGCTCCGACCCTCAATATCCTCCAGGGACCACATTTCATAAATTTTCACACTCGATGGTCCTAGTACACAATACTACAATATGAAGGCCACATTTCATTAAATTTTCACACTAGACACATTAGTAACATTGAAGCTCAAAATAAATCACCACTGTAATACAACCATCAAATGCATCTGCATCAACTAAGCACTGAAACCCAATCATAAATCTCTGATATAACTGAAAAAATCAATCACTGAAACCTTTGAACCTCTAACACAACTTAATCAAACAATCACTGAACCTCTGACACAATTGAATCAACTGTTCATTCAAACTTAATCAAATTCAACAAATCAACTAGAACAGATAGATCACTATAACTAGTACACAAATCTGAACCCAGAACACTGCATCAACAACCAGAACTAACTATAACCTCAAAAAGCATGTGTCAAAATGTGTACACTCCTTCAATGAAGCAAACCTACATGTATACGCTACTTCCTTTTTCCCAAACTACATACAGTTCTAAATATACTGATTCATAAAACCTCTAAACCACAAACTGTACCAATCAGTGACATTTTGAAGATCTACTACCATATTATGAAGTTCTAAATAGATAGAAACAAGGATTGCGCTTATTTCTCAATGAATCAATCAACCATATTCAATTTCCTTATTCATTCAGTTCTATTTTTTTAAATATAAGAAGACATCATTGACAAATAGCAATAAAACAACAACACTGATCTAATAAATCAGTCATCCCTGAACATAAAGCCTTTCTTTTGCATACGCTACTTGGAAGAGTCGAACCAACGTGTATACACAACTTCATCAAAATGAACCAATGTACAGATCTGCAAATACTTATAGCAATTCTAGACTTCCGACATACCTAGATCATCACTTGTAAAGGATAAAACATGTGTTAGCAATCAGATCTAGCCTATCCATTATCAGATCTCATAATGATAAGTCATTATGATCCTAATCCATCATTAGATCTCATCCATCATCAAGCACTTAGGTGCATACTTAGTTCAGATCAAGCAAAGCATCAAAAACCCATAACATGCATATTTGATTTTGCTCAAACACTTCATAAGATATTCATTTCTTTTCCTCTTAGCCATTTGATATTCTCCTCCTTATATACTTAGATCCTTTGTTAATACCTTGGACCAAAACCACTTAGGACCAAATACCTAGGGTCAATGCCTTAGACCAAATACCTCATACCAAATACCTTGGACTAAATACCTCGGATCAAAACCTTGGTTTTCCAACATGTATGCACTTTTCCTCCTGTGGGAGTGTCTGTATACGTTGTTTTGACTAAGTGGACCTGCATATACTTCTTAAACTACTTTACATCAACCTTTTCCTTTACATTCTTTATTCTGATCAGTAGACCTTAGTTCCATCTTCCTGTTCTTCTGTACCAATGCCCTGTTACCTTTGAATAGACCTATTAAAATGTAATTTTCCATATTACTTCTGAAATGATTCTTTTGAACTGCCCTGCACTTTGTCACATCTGTAAACACAACTACCACAAATTCTGTCACATCTAATATCTCTGCTCTAGATTTATGTAGTTACATAGATTCATCTAGTTACCAAATACAAGTGAGTTGTTATGCTACAAGGGGATTTCCATCAAGTACAACACATGCATCATGATGCCAACATAAACCATCACACATAAGCAACACACATGAACACCAAGATTTAAGGTGGAAACCCATTGCAGGAGAAAAACCACCTGTTGTTGTTGTCTCTATCTTCTTTTAATATATAGAATAATATGTTTAGAATATTGTACTGGTGCAGAATCATACTAGTATGCAAGCACCCACTTGTAAAAGCCTACAACCTTCTCTCATTCTCCACCTTATACTGGAAGGGAGCTACAATCCCCTAGCTATTGTACTAGACGATATGTTTACCAATACGTAGGTGTCGGCCTACATAAGGCTCCAACCTTCACTCGTTCTCCAGCTGCTACTGGAAGGGAGCTCCAACCCCTTGATCTAATCACCAACCACTACTAGTAGGAAGCTTTGACTTCCTCACTAAAGGCTCCAACCCTCAGCATCCTCTAGGGACCAAGTTTCATAAATTTTCATACTGGACCCATAAGCAACATTGAATCTCAAAACCAATCACCACCGTAATACAACCTTCAAATACAATATGCATCAACCAATCACTGAAACTCAATCATCAATCTCTAATATAACTGAAACCCAATCGTCACTTTCTGATTCAACCAATCATTGAAACAATCACTGAACCTTTGACACAAATAAATCAAACAATCACTGAACCTTTGACACAACTGAATCAGCTATTCATTTGAAACCCAATCAACTGATACTTAATCAAAATACATCCAATCAACTGGAAAATTCAGATCACTATAACCAGAACACTGCATCAACAACCAAAACCAACTGTAACCTCAAAAATCATGTGTCAAAATGTATACGCTACTTCAATGAAGCCATCGTGGGTGTATACACTACTTCCTTTAACCCAACCTGCATATATCTCTAAAAATATTGAATCATAAAACTTCTGAACCAAAACTCGTATCAATCAATGACATTTTGAAGATCTATTGTCAATTTACAGAGTTCTAAATAGATAGCATCAAGGATCACCCTTCTTACTCAATAAATCAATCATCTAGACCCAATCTACTTATACAATCAATTTTACTTTAATATCTAATGAAGACATCATTTCCAAACAGTAGTGAAAAAACAACACTGATTAGATAGATCAGTCATCCCTGAACAACAAGCTTTCCTTCTGCATACGCTACTTGGAAGTTCCAAACTAGCATGTATATGCGCCTTTACCAAGGCAAACTAGCGTATAGATCTGCAAACAAAAACTTATAACTTCACAGGTATTCCAGACTTCAGATATACCCATATCATAGCATTTAAAGGAAAAAAACATTTGTTAGCACTCAGATCTAGCCTATCCATGATTGGATCACATAATGATAACTCCTTATGATCTTGATCCATCATTAGATCTCATCCATCATCAAACACTCAGTTGCATACTTAGTCCATATCAAGCAAAGCATCAAAAACTCATAACATGCATATTTTCTTTTGATATAACACTTCATAAGATATTCATTAATTGTGCACTCAGCCCTTTGATCTTCTCCTCCTTATATAGTTTTAGGCTTTCTCAATACCTCAGACCAAAACAACACTTAGAACCTATGGTATTCTTGGATGGGATAAAATAATCGTTACTACGCTCAATATTTTGGGCTAATACCATGGTATGGACCCTTGGTATTCTTTCACTTTAATTTCCTTAATTTTCCATCCCATACGTGCTTTTCTTCTTGTGAAAGTGTGTGAATATGTATACGCTCTTTTTTTACAGTGAACTTGCTTGTATATGCTCTTTTTGTATAGTGAACTTGCATATACAACTTAACATACCAAAAAACATTATTTTTCCTCATTTTCTTGACTTTGATCTATAGTCCTTTGTTCCATCATCCTGTTCTTATGTACCATTACTTTGTTACCTCTGAATAGACCTTTTATAATGTGATTTTCCAATGTACATTATTTCTAAACTAATTCCTTTGAACTTCCCTACATTTTGTCTCATCTGTAAACACAACCGCCATGCATTCTATCACATCTGATATTCATCTAGTTACCATATACAAGTGAGTTTTTCTACTACTAGTGGGATTCCATCAAGTAGAACACATGCATCGTAATGCTAACACAAAGTGGGTGGAAGCTAAGGCTTTATATTCTGCCACTGAGAATTTTGTTGTATATTTACTTTTTGAAGACATCTTCACTTGGTTTGGGGTGCCTGGATAAATTTTCACCGATTAGGGTACACAACTCACTTCTAAAGTAGTAAGGGCTATCATTAAACAATACTAGATTAAGAACCAAAAATATACCCCATGCCACCCTCAAGATAATGGATAGGTTGAGTCTACTAACAAATTCTTGGACTCCATTCCCAATAATATAGTTCATCTACACCATGGGGACTAGGCTGATAGGTTTTTGGAAGCAATATGGGCTTATTGAATAACATGGAGAAATGCGACAGGATATACTCCGTATGAGTTAGTATATGGGAAGCAGGTGTTGCTCCCCATTGAATTGTAGGTAAAAACATTTCGGATCGTTACTCAACTGGGAATGGATCTAAATGAAGCTCGGAAACAAAGTGTACTTTAGCTAAATGAACTTGATGAAATCAGACAATATTCCTTCCAAATAATTATGTTGGTACATTACCAAAGAACTTGGTGGCATGATAAGTATATCAAGAAGAAAGTATTTCAACTAGGAGACTAGGAACTACTGTATGATAACAAGTTTAAACCAAATTGTTGGGACCCTATGAAGTGGAGGAAGCTTTCGATAATGGATCAGTCAAGATTAAAACCATTGATGATGATCAAACTTCATTTTTGGTAAATGACCACAGACTAAAAAACTACCAGAGCCCACTCTCCTGACAAGAATTTTTGCAAGATGTGATACAAGATCCATAAATGGAGTTGGTTCATAAGGGTTATCCAAATCCTATTGGTTCTTCAAGTTAATTTCTTTTTATTATTCTATGTGTGTGTGTGTGTGTGTGCACGTGCGTGTGTGTAGTATAAATAAAAATGGGTTGATTTATGTCTTCCTCCACAACTCACATAGAATAGAGAGGAAATCTATCAAGGTTAGGTTTTTTCTTTTATCTGAACTTGACATATTATTTATGGAAAATGATTTCTTGGAGTTTGACATGAACATTTCAAACTCCCTATAATTAAAAATTTTGAGCATTGAATGGCCCAATTACATTAATACTAATGGGCAGTCATAGTTAGGGATTTTCCAAGTACAAAATTAGTCTTTTTAGACCTTGGAAGAATAATTAAGGAAAAGAAAAAACCAGGAGTCTACTTTAGGTTTTTCAGACTCTCTAAAATTTAATACCTCGAGCATTAGCTCACTTAGGGTCATTAAAATTTATGATAATGTAGTAGATAGGGCTCTATTGAGTACAAAATTATTATTTCCCGACCTTAGCAGAATAATTATGGGAAAGAAGCCCCTTGGAGTCTTCTTTTGTGCATTTCATACTCTCAAAAATTGAAATGCCCCAGGCAGTGACCATTCTAGGCCTGGTCAAAATCCATGGATTGGTGGCACAAGTACTGTTATACAATAAACAACAATCAACTTTCAATTGCAATTCCTAAATTTGGTTTATATTAAGTGTCAAGCTCATGAGGGAAGCCTTCTATTTACTTGTGTAGTACAATCACAATTTCTCACTGTTTTCCATGACTTGATGAGTAAATTTATAGATTTTGTACTTAATTCAATACATATCACAGACTAAAAGTTAGGTACTGAATAAGTTTTATAATATGAATATCAAGTCAAGAAAATGATAGATGGTATCAACATCGGCTTAGAAGCATTGGAACTGATGGAGGTAACAAATTACAAGTTTTTGGTTTATTCATGATTAAAGTATCAGTATTTTGTAATGAACTCAATGAATGGAAAAGATGGCCATCTAAGGATCAAGTTTTCCTAACCTTTATTATTTTTGAACTCCTGGATATCATTATACAGTCAAATGAAGGTACGAATGAATTTTCATTTACTTAGATTAATTTAGAGAATGTGAATAATAGAACTTAATTGTGATTTGCCTCCATTTGTTTTAATTATATACCTGTCCTTTGTATATGATATTGAAATCCAATTAATTCTATACCATCATATCCAATTACTCATTCCACTCATTCTTCTTTGTGTGATACATGTGTGTAGTACCTATTCCATCATTGCAAGTGACCAATCCATAACATAATTAAGAAATACATAGCCAACCTTTTTTAATCAACCTGAGCCTATTTGAAACCTTGAAAAACAAGGAATTCCCTATAATCCATTGGTTAATGACCTACGAATCCATAAATATCCCTCCTCATTTTCGACATTATTTCATCGTTGGCATGGGGGCCAACTACCATGAAACTACATTTTCCCAATTCCATATGGGCCTGAAATATGGATTCTGTAAGAATCGATTTGACGAGAAAGGGGGAATAGGCTTAAAACAATTTAGGTTTATAATGATAAGGTTTCCATGGCATTCGCGCAGAGCTTCGATGGAAAAGTCACAGAGGTCAGAAATTTGAGAATTAAGGTTACAGAAAAGTTGATAAGTAAGGAAACATGGTTGTCATTGACCGATGAAAGGTACTTCAAAGGAAGGTCACACGAAGGGGACAAATGTTCTAAGTTTCTTAAGCCTGCATACAAAACTATCACCTGGTCAAAAGGAGTTCTATGAAGCTATATAGAAGAGGAATGGTGGCCACTTATCACACAATTGCAAAGGTTCGTCACCCACGACGGAAGGCATGTGACTATCTTTCTTTATCACATTGGGCTCTTTCTACATTTCACAGATGGACGTGAGGTTAATTTTCCATTTTTCATTCATTGAACTTTGTATAAAGTTGCTCGAGGTGTTTAGTCTACTAATAAAAATGTTGAAGCTAGCCTATGCCATCATAGTTTTATCAAAATTATAGTCGTTTATGAGTTGGGTTGACATAAAAAGTCATGGGAAGAATTTTTGACTAAAAATTTTCCTGGAGAGGAAAATCAAATCAAAGGCTGCCAACGGATTATTAGCCCATGTTCAAAGAAACTGGATCAAGGGACTGAGGTCCCTCATGACTCCATTTCGAAACAAGACCAGGGCCCTGATGGAACCCCTATATCAACAAAACGGAAGGGTAGTTTGGCAAATCCACTGGAAAAGTACAGATTTGAAAACCCTAATTCTTCTATAAAGAAATGATCCCTAGCCTCAAAGGGAAAGAAATGTAAAGTAGACAGTGAGTATAAGAAGGAACCTGTAAGCAAGGATGCAACAACCGAAGAGCCCCAACAAAGTAAGAGAAATAAGCCTTAGGTGGAGGTTACAAATCCAGTTACCTCACTGACAGAGGAATGACTTGACAAAGATAACACAACTCCTAAGGAAAGAGGAAACTCTTCCAAGAAGAGGAAGTGACACCAACAATGACTTCACCAATACATGAATCCCCAAAAGCATCTGATATTCTGACTATGCCACAGGGTTGATGGTACATTAGGAGCATAACTTAACATCAATATCCACCTTATCGTATTAAAACTCTTGAACATATCACCATTTTGTCTTCTCTAGAATAGGAAGTGAGAAGCCCCTCTTGGGTATTCAAAGAAACAGAGAAAGTGGAAAATATTTCACTTGAGGAAGATAGGCCAATTGATAACTTCCAGGATCTTTTAAATAACTATCCATGACATAACCAATATGAAATTGGACTGGAAATAGGGAAACACACAACTAAAACTATGATAAGACAAACATGCAAAAGGGCAACTCAGAAAGGGAGCAGTTCATGAAATCAAACCCTGCCTACTAAGGATACCTCGGCTTGTGTTAAAGAAGACTTGCAACTGAAAATAGCCAAGTTACAAAATAAAAATGAAAAACTTAGAGAGAGGTATCATAAGTACAAGAAATTGCTTCGTTATGTTCGTTCAATCAATGAGATGTATTGAAGCTAGAATTTGGCTCTAGTATCCAAGAACGGTGCACTAGTCTTGAAGAATAAGCGGCTCATTAGCTAGAAGGTGAGGCAAGTAAACCCCATCAAAAGAATTAATGTCCATGAACAATACCTAAGGTTTCAGTGGCAACCAATGCAGAAGAACCATGGTTTAGAAGTTCTAGTCAGTATAGCTGGAATCTGAAGGCGGGGATAACCCAATTTTGATGACTGGTCAATTTTGAAAGAGATAGTTGCATGAGGACATGCATTCCCTCTGGCATGGATGGATGTTGGGCCCTATTATTGTTTCCCTTTTTTACATCCTATCCTACTATTTTTACCATAACCTATCTTACTTTACCCTTTTAGACACCTTGAAACCTATCTACATAGGCTAAACTGTGTTATTTTGCAAGTGGAGGTAAGAATCGCTAATCAAGGTTTCTTTCACATATATTTGATTACTTTAAGTAGTTGTTAAAGGAATTTATATTTCTTGACTGATTTATAGATGCGATTCTTAAATATAGGGATGGAACTTGAGTACATGGACAGGTCATCAAAGACCTAACACCAAGTTCAACGAATACATCAAGTAGCCGTTTTGTACTTAGCTCAGTTCTCTATTCGATAATCTACTCCAGGTTCGGTACCATTCAACCAACTAACTTTCGGCATCCCAAAGATAGCTTATCTTTTTCGTGAGCACGATGTTAATTTTCTCAGTCAAAAAATAGCATCACAAATGGAATAATGGAGATAGAGTGTGGATGAAGTGATCCTGGGGATTTATCTTAGCTCAAATTAGTCTAGATCACCTATGTATTTACTTTTCTTGGTCATTTTTTTTGTAACCATTTTTCAGGCCTGAATTATTTAAAAAGGCCCAGTGTTTGTATGAGATGCTACACATGCATAATGAACTAGTGACGAGGAGATTGTGACTAAACACCATTTGACTCTATTTTGTTTTAAGTTTGAAACTCTTGGATTCATGTTCTATTGAAGATTTTGATATAAACGTTTCAACTTCAATATATATTCATGGATTTATGTCTTCTTGATTAGTAAGTTATTGATTTAATTCAAACTTGTTCCAAGTTGTGGCAAGGGCCCACCACAGAGCTCAACCAATTTCTGTAACAATTGTGGTTAAGTAGAAGGTGTGTTTTGAATTCATTTAGCAGAACTGTACTTAGACGATTATTTCTTTTCGTTGGTAATTTCCAAAATTTATGTTCTTAGAATCATATCTAAATTTCATTTGAAAGCTCTTGTATATATGAAAGTTGTGACAATTGGTTAGACATTTATTGAGTTTTTGTGAGTATGTAAGTCATCTTCATAGGTATTTTCTGCATCTATTTATTTCTTTAGTTGATCTCAAGATTCTGTAAGTTTGAAGAAGTAGGCCTTAGTTTAGGGCAGATTTCTGAGGAATGAGTTCTTACAATTTTAATTTGAATCCTCTCTTTTGAATTAAATAACTTGATCATATGTGGATCTATATAGTTTTGGCAAGAAACCCTTGTAACTGGTGTTCAAAAATGTTTGAATTCTTGTGAAGACTGATTGGGAACAATGTGCCATTCATTTTATCAGGAAAAATGTGTGTTAAACATTTGAAGAATAGTGTGCCATTTACAATATGTTAATTATTTGATGAAATATTGTGTAATCCATTTGATTTCATAGTTAATTTTGAGTTTGATTTATCGATTTAGAACATGTGAGTCATTTGATTAGTTTCTCAGATAATTAGAAAACTATGTGTTATTTAACTTCTTAATTAATTTTGAATTAGAAAGCCATGCGTTATTTGTTCAATTGCTTAGTTAATTTCAAATGGATTTGTTAAATAGGAAGTAGTGTGAATGATATTTTAGAACACTGTTGAGTTTACTTTTTGATTTCTAGCACCCTGGAGTTAGTTTCATATAGTGATTTCTGAATAGAACGAATTGTTAAATTGGATTAAGAACATAGTTTACGTTGATTGCTAATTTTATTTTTGGAAGAACCATTAGCTAACTGGTGAGCTTCAGTATTGTAGCAATAATGCTACAACTCCTGAGGCTTCCTGTCTCTCATTTTATCAACCCGGTTGTTCGTACAAACTTGGAAGCGACGGTGCTATATGCACAAGTACTAGATCTTGTCGCAGCTGTCACTTGGTCAGCTGGCACAAGTCTGTTAGGGCTCAAGCCAACTTCTCTAGGCTCACAGAAGAAGGCTTTATCAATGATGGATGAAAGCCAGCTCAAAGGAGACTAAGCTAATTGACAAAAAGTAATTCAACGCATGTAACCCTAGGAAACCCTAATTTGACTAGTCTAACCTCTATAGTGCAATGAGGATAAGTAATGCTTCTACCAATGCTGCTACTACAGCTAACAAGTGAGAATGCATAAATCTACACTACTGACTCTACCAAGGACATGTTTTTATGCTTTTTCATTAAGGAGGTGGAGTGATTGCGTTTTGTTTACTTATTAGGGTTTGATTGTGCAGATTGGGTGGAGAAGCAAGGAAAGCGTGGGATAGGTTGGGGAGGCTAAGTGAGGTCGCTATGGACCCTTGGCATCCATCCACAGAGGTTTCCCACGTGCAGGAGCTCAGCAACTGCGTGAAAGACCTCCTACAGGATGTCTGCAGGGGATTCTACAGGAAACTCAGGGTTTTCTACAGGATGTCTCTGAATTGCTACAGGATGGTTCTGAATTGCTACAGGATGGTTCGCCGAGGAGAACTGAAGTGAGGAAAA
>APFE031322227.1:111088-158302 GCA_000404065.3 Pinus taeda | reverse complement strand
AGCATCATCCTCTAGCTAGGAAGCCCTTCTTCACCTCAAGCAAAGCTTAGATCACCCAACACTATGAATTTACACCAGAAAACCAACAGCACTTCTCTATAAGATACAAAATTCCAGCCTCCGGATCTCTGTGATGAAGGATCCATATATAGATTATTACAGAGAGGTGAGTCATTTTTTGGGATCTTGATTAGTGTCTTCTCTCTGATAGTTCCTGCTTCCACTTGGAGAATTATGATCTCTTACTCATCCCTGGTCGAAAATAGAGAGGCAAGTGTCAGAGGGGAAGCTTTCGGAAGATTCCATGATCTTCCACGTCACATTTTGTCCCTGCCATTTGTCCATTCCCGACCATCGCACCCTACAGAGGAGGCATTCAATGTGCATCGCACCCTATACACTGGGAAGGTGATATGCATCGCACCCTCTGCACTGGGTTTTCAGTATGGTCCAGTTTTGACCATTTATGAGCAGTTTTTAGTGGAGAACTTATGGGAGATGATGTAATCAGCTGACCTTGTTCCTTTAGGCAGTGAAGCAACACTTTTAGGGACTTAGGAGCCCTCATTGTATGGACATTTATGATTGGGGTTGAAGTGCCCAAAAATGTCGATAACACTTGGGTTGGGAAATATTTTGCCTAACAGTTAACCAAACCATATTGAAAGTATTCAGCCAGTTTCTGGGTATTTGCTTTGGGTCAATTGTCACCAAACCATCTACAGTGTCATTATGTGTTCATGAGGTCATTTCAAATAAACCATTCATTTGCGAAATATTTGTCATCCATCTTGACCATCCCTGAGTTAGTCCTTGCCAAATATATTTCTTCAAATCTTGATCTATGATTTCATGTTGTAGGCCTGCCTACAACGGTTCGTTTTCTATCGACTCCAACTCATTATCTAGAAAGATGATCTAGAAATCATCAGTACCTGGGAATCTACATGCCTCAATGGTAGGTTTCTCGTATTTGACGACAGGTTGCATCATTGACCTTCGATCAAAGGATTCTGTGACGTGTTCGACATCGACTCATTCATTCACATTTCATGGATTGTACTGAGTACTTTGAGGGCCATTGACATTACTAATGGTTCCTCTCACACTTGTTAACAGTTTACATCATTGACTGGTAATCAAGTGGTTTCTACCATGTTCGACTTTGACACATTCATTCACATGGATAGAATCGTACTAGTTTGGGAAGCAGAAATGAAGACCCTGGATCTAGTTTCCACCATCTAGGCTGCGAGGAATTTTGTTATTCATTATACAGTGTACTATTTATAAATAGATGGTTGCACCCATACTGTGTCTACATATGTCTATACTCGTGATGTATTACAAAATCATTCCTGTATCAGAACAGTTTAGTTAGTTTTCTAGTCAGTTTTGATCTGAGCATGGGAATGCCTACCTCAACAATGATATGTTCACATATATATTTTGCAATGATTTTTTTTACAGGTACTGACTGGGGAATCCACAGGAAGATCCTTGAAATGATAAAGTACTTCACTCTTCTTAGATGACAAAAACCATCCTCATCTATTACAGACTTTTCACTTTAGGGGGCAATCTGTTACATGAAAAATTTTCACCATGACTTTCTGTAATCAATATGAGTCTATCAACACTCATACATACCTCCTTTGACAAGTCTTAAACCTCAGCTCTGCATATCAAGCTTTGAAAATGAGAGAAAGTCCTTAAAAATCTCTAAAACTCTGGTTCTCACTTTCTCTTAGCATTACCTACGGTACCGCACCCATTACTCATGTCCCCTATGCACCTAACCACTCTGTATCTGTGTTATGGGTGCGGACACCTGTAAAAGTTAAAAAGGCGCAAGTACATTCTTATAAACTCACTTTGAGTCATTTCTAGAAGCTTCTAGAGGGAACCTTGAGGTGGCAAGTTCACTCCTTGAGGGTTCATGCATCCCATACCTTAAGGAGCTAACCCCTTGATGTGAGGAGCTTATCCCCTTGAAGGAGGACTCTATCCCTTCAATGGTGGACCTGTAACCTCCTTCCCTTGCACTATAAAATGAATCTTTGGGTTGGTTACTTGGGAGGTTGAAAGCTTAATATTTTTTAGGGTAAATGTTGCTGGAACTTAGTCTTCCTAATTGAGCTTTTGAGAGGAGAGATTACATACCTTTTGATCTCATTGGGAGGAGAGTGAGGCTTGTCAAAGTAGAGGAGATTCCTACTTGGACCTTGGGAAGAGCTTGTATAGCATCAAGGCACCAAGGTTATAAAGTTCTTCTTTCTCAAAGTTAATACAATCAAGTTTATTTTTCTTAATGAGTTGTGTTTAATGGTTTATTTCATAGACTCCTTGATCACTATGATGAACATGATTTATTATATTAGCTATACAGGTGTTCTTTGATGTGTGCTTGTTTGTGTTTGCAGGTCATTAAAAGGAAACTCTTTGAAGCTGTTGAAGCAAGGCTGCTATAAACTAGCGTTGGACTTAAGGTAGGGTCTATAGAACACCTCTTAGTTTTTATTAATGAATTGAAATATGTTTAGAGAAAATTAGATTTGCTTGTCATGTTTGTTGCTAGATATCAATTGATACTAGGGAGATCGGTCTTGTCCGCAAGAACGATTTATCCGCTTAACAGAAACTGACTTACATGACTACGGACTGAATATTAAAAGAGCAGAACAGTAGTGAAGCTCCATGGCCTTCACTTCAAGCTCCGAACTCCAATGATCTTCAGCTTCACACTTGTAGAAAATTTAAAATGTATGTATAATGAAACCAGGAAAATTCATAAAAGATGATGCTTAAGGAGCCTACCATTGACTGGTCCTCCTAAGCATGGCTCTCCATTCATCTACTCCAACAAGAAAGCATTTGGTCCCCAAAAAGTTGAAATCTGATAAGGGCCTTTCCATAAATTCTCAAATTTGCCATGATTACCCTTCTCCTCATTTCTAGCATCCCAACAAAGTACCACATCTCCGATTTTGAAATCATCTTCCTTTATTTTCCAGTCATAGATACTCTTTATCTTCTCATAAAGCTTGGATGTGTTCTAAACTACCTCTTCCCATGTCTGTTCTAAGTGAATCATTTGATTGATTTGGCATTGCATATCATTCTCTTCACTTCCTGCTTCTTGTAACAATTTGATGACCAGTATTGCTAATGATGTAGGAAAAACAATATCTACTCCATACACAATCTGAAAAGGAGAAAGCCTTAGACATTTCTTACTACTCACCCGATCTGCCCACAGTGCATTAATTAGTTTTTTGTGCCAATTCTTTTTGTTGGCCTCCAACAGTTTCTTGATGATGTTGATTAAGGATTTATTGGAAGACTCTGCCAAACCATTTCATTATGGATAATATGTTGTAGAATTTCCCAACTTTATGTTGTACTTGTCACAAAACTCAGTCATAATTTTGGATATGAATGTTGTCACGTTGTCTGTGATAATCTTATGAGGACAACCAAAATGGAACAAGATATTAGTTTCTAAAAATTGAATGATAACTAAATCAATTTCTTACCTGGTTGGGATCACTTCAATCCACTTTGTGAAGTAGTCCATAGTTGTAAATATCCACTTGTGTTGTGCGGATGATGATGGATTGATCTTACCTATGAAATCTAGGCCCGACTGCTAAAAAGGTGCATTGACTGATATAGGTTGTAGAGGCAAAGGAAGAAGCTTTCTTTTACCTTGGAAAACTTGACATTTGTGAAAACTCATCACTGCCTTATAGATATCTGCAAAAGTGTAGGCCAATAGTAACCCGCTCTTAGTACTTTGTTGGTCGTAGTCTTCCAAGACAAGTGACCCCACAATCTTCTTTGTGTAAGTCATTTATTACTTCTTTGGACTCATCTTCTGTCAAACAGTTTAGCAATACACCTCTCGGATCTTTCCAATAAAGTGCATTGTTCATGATACAATATCTGGAAGCCTTCAACTTCAATGACCTGGTCTTAGCCTTAGACATGCCTCGAGCGGGATTTAGATGTTGAAGTACATAAATAATATCATAATATCGTGGAGATGAGAGGAATATATCATATACCTGAATGAGATCCACTTCTTCTTGATTGTTTGACAATGCTGCCACAAGGTTGATGTCTAGAGCATGAAGGTTTGACTCGGCCATGAGTTTGGCTAAGCCTTGACCCTTGATCATCTTTGTAGGCCTGATCTCAATATCATATTCTAATTGTGTTTCTATCCATCTTCCTCTCCTACCTTCCGGGACATTTTGCACAAGGACTTCTTTTACCGCCACATTAGGAACATAAGAAAGAGTGTGTGAATGTAAGATGTAATCTCTGAAATATTTGATTTCCTTTACCAAATATAATTCTTGTTTCTCAATGATATTGTACTTAAGGGTTGCATCCCTGATGTTGTGGCTGAAAATGCAATTGGAAACTATATTTTATCCCTTTTTTGCATTAGCATCACTACCATAGTATGCTCAAAAGAAAATGAAAATATGATAAAAAAATTAGTATATTCAAGACTAATCAAAACAGGGGTAGTAGTTAAGGCAAGCTTGACCGCATGAAAGGACTTACGAGCTTCTTCAGACCATTTTACCTCATTATCCTTTTTCAACATATTGATCATTTCTCTAAGATGCTTAACCAAATTAGGAATAAATCTTCGTAAGAAATTCATCTTACCATTGAAAGCTTGGATTTCCTTTTTGTTGCTAGGAAATTCAATTTGTTGAATGTCTTCTACTCTTGAAGGGTCAATCCAGATGTCGTCTTTTAAAATAATGTGGTCGAGGAGTTTCCTTCCTCTATATAAAGTAGACTTTTCTTTGGATTGAGAGAGATTCTGAAATTTCTACACCTCTGAAAAAAAATTCTTAAATGATGCAAATGTTCATCATCTAAATGTGAAAATATCGTTACATCATCTAAGTATACAACTAGGAAAACATCTTTTTCATCTTAAAATTCTATGTCCATGGCATGTTGAAAAGTGGCCCCTGCATTTTTTAGACTAAATGACATATTTGAATGTGCCCTAAGGTGTGGTGAATTTCGTCTTAGCTTGATCGTCCTCATGCACTAAAACTAGATTGTAACCGGAATAACCATCCAAAAGTGAAAGTCAGGAAGCGCCAACAACTCTTTGAAGAATATGGTCCATTTTTGGAAGTGGGTAATTGTCTTTCAGAGACACTTTGTTCAAGTTTAAGTCTATGCAAATCCTTATTTCCTCGGTCTTCTTTCTCACTGAAACTAGATTTGATATCCAGTCGAAAAATCTGACGGGAATAATGATGCATGCCTTGTAAAGTCTATTAACTTATTTTTCTATGGATGGCAGCAATCTTGGATTGATCCTTCTTAGTTTTTGCCTAAAGGGCTTTTGATCAGGCTTAATTGGAATTGTGTGTTGAATTATCTTCTTATCATACTCTTTCAATATGCATAATCCCAAGCAAAGACATCAAAAAAGTCAGACAGTAAATGAATGTATTTCTCTTTTGCTTTGGGAGATAATGATTTGGACATCTTGATCATTTTTGGTTTGTCTGATGTTCCAATGTTCATGTCTTCAACACCTTTCTCTGTAGGAACCAATGTAGACTTCCTTGCTACATCATCTTGATCAAACAAGTCTTCCAAAGGTATGAGGCATTTTAGAATATTGTTATCTTTTAGTTGTAGTATGTCAACTTGAGCTGCCTTGATGACTTGATCGTCTTCGTCATAGACTTCATCCATAAAACAATTTTCAAACTCTCCTTCACTCTGAAGAAAGTTATTCAACTATTTTTCATCCCATAAAACTTGCCAATATCGCAAGTTATCAGGAACTAAGGGTTGATGCTTCACATGAATCTCGAATTTCTTGTTAGAAAAAATTGGAATTTTAAAATTACTTGCAGTTGTAGCTAATGAATCCACCATAAGATTTTGAGTCCTTGGTACAACTGAAAGTGTATATTCAGGAAACATTCTAAGAATATCTAAAACTGCATTTCTATACTATTTCATTCATGGATGGTGAGCTTCATATTCACCTTTAACTCGTTTGAGTACAAGTTCTAAATCACCATACACGGAAATTCTGCGGGAACCTAACCTCTTCAAGATATTCAAACCTGTTAGCAACGCTTCTTACTCTGCCTCATTGTTAGTGAAATCAAAAGCTGACTTATATGAGCACAATATAACATGCTAAGGGAGATTAGCTTGTTGATGATGATGTGGACTTCGAATCCAAATACCAATACATGCTTCGTCTTTCCCAAGAGAACCATCAAAGTCCATGGTCCAAAGGCCATTTTCCTCCTCCAAGAGATGTCCATATTTTTGTTGTTTTGGGTCAATTTTCTGAACTTTCACTTCAAATTCTTCGAAAGTTTCCATTACCTTTTTAGATGACTAATATAAACCTTTTTCTACCTTGTCTGATAGTTTTTCAGATGAGTTTGGAAGCGCTTCTCTTTCTTGTTCTGAAATTGTCCTTATAATGTTGAAAATATCTGGTAAATATTTAATTTCTACGAGTTATCTATCTACATCATTCAATCCACTATCATTATACAAAATAAATGATTCTAAATTTGTATGTACAACATTTATGGGATGATTATTGGGTTTCTCCTTGCTAATTATCATAAACTTCATTTTGTTTTCTCGGTACAACTTTCTCAATTGCCAAAAAACTGGGATAGTAGCATAAGAGAAGTCTAATTGCAGCATGCCTCTTAGTTTTTCTCCCCAATATCTCGAAAATAAAAAGCAAAACTATGGTGGTATATCAACTACCACCACATCCATTAAAACATTCTTGGCAGGGATTTGATCTAGAGATACTACCAAGTCTTTAATTAGTCCAAGACAACAGACCTTTCCAAAATCAAAAGAATACAATTCATGATACTCACAATTTATATCTAGACCCAACCTTTCCATGATGGTTCTTGGCATTAAGTTATGAGAGGCTCCGGAGTCAAGCATGGATTTATGAAGAATAAATTGGTGAATTCTTATACTGAGATAAAATGGAGGAACATCACTATCACCTAACTGACCATCTATCGCTGGACCAAAAATCAATTCAGGCTGGTCATATTCAATATTAACCATGTCAAACGTAGGATAAACTTTAAGCATTTTAATTATATCTAACTTGTAATGGTTATTTTTGACAAGTTCAGTGAGAGGGATTGATACTTTAAACTTTGAAATTTCAGTTTCTAGATTGAAAGAGCTAGTTTTATGTACCTCTTTTTGGACATTGTCTCTCTTCTCGGGAAGATCTCTCGATATCTAATCCTTCCTTTGGTTTTCATGATCCTTGTTTTGAGTACTTGTATATTGTTGTTTCATTCTACTTTGATCAGTTGCTGCCAGCTCCTTACCTTTCCTTTCACTTCCTTGAGGATTTGATTTATGTTGGGTGTCTTTCTGTTGTGATGTCCTTTTCTGAGTGATTGGGACATCTCTATTCCTCAAATAATATTGATTCTGATGAGAACTAAGAGAATTCAAATATCCTCTTTGATAATCATTGGTTTGGGTTTCCAATGCATTGTCACTTACCAGTATGTAGTCGCCATCTTTAGGCTCCTCTACCTTCTCAACATATTTCTCATCTTTAGTCAAGAAAATTGGATGGTGATCTTCCCTAAAGAAGTGATTTTCCTCAATAATCGGTTCTATTTCATCATCATATTCTCCTTGAGCATAATTCTAATGTAAGGGTGTTTGAATATGTTATTGAGATGTCGATGCTTCAGAATCCTTCTGCTCCCTTTGTTTTATCTTATACTAAGGTTTCTGCTGATTTCTGAAGTTAGGATTTCTAACTTGTGGCTCCAGAGATCTAGTTGAATTTATCATCAGGTCAGCCATTCTATCCATGGTTTTAATTAATGCATCTAGTTTTAGATTGGTAGAAGTAGAAGGTTCTTCTTTGATTGTCACTCAATTTTTTGGTTTCTCATGTTTCAATTGAGACTTCTTGATCATCAAGTTTGCTTCCACACTTACCACATTGTTCTACATATCTTCGAGAGTTGTGGGATCCCTTTACCTCAACTGATAGGCCATCTCAGGATCAAAAGCATCCGAGTAATGTTGAAGCACCAAATCAGGTGGAGGTTTCATGTTGTCCGAAATAGAATTCTAGACCTAATTGAATCTTATGGTGAATTCTTGAACCGTCTCATTAGGATTCCTCTTCAAGGTGTTGTATTCCACCAAGATCTACAATGGATTATTCTTTTCCTGCCATCTGGATAAAAACAACTCATTAAGTCTAGCTGAAGAATTAATAGAGCCTACTCCCAAACCACGGAACCATTTTTTCACATCTCCCGAAAAACTTTGAGCTATCAGTCTCATTTTAGCATCATCCTTGTCGACTTCCTCTAAGTCAATGAAATCAGCCATCTTATCAATATGTTGTTGCATTGTTACTCCTAGGCTACCATCAAACAGAGGAAGCCTCTGGCCATAGGTCTGCGGTAATGCTACCAACTAACCAAGTAACACCAAAGGTGCAAATCTCTCCATAACTCTCAAGGAATGGTGGATGGGAACTGCAATGGGTTGTGTTGGTTGAGATGAAGATGGAGGGGGTGAGGTGGATGTTTTTGGAGGTGTAGTAGAGGGTGTGGCAGAAGATAAGAGCTCAAGTTGATACTGAATATAAGTCTTTTCAACAGTGATCTGTAACTGATCTGCTAGGCTTTGAAGTTTGTCAAAATTTGACCAAACCTTGTGCTCAAGTTTTAAAGACTGAGAAGCAACAGAAGGTCGGTTAAACAATGACTTTGAGTCAGAAAGATATGAGTCAAACTTTATAGGATCGAAAATTTCTTCAGTAAGACTAGACTCAAACTTTGATCGAAACAAGGATAACTCAAATTTAATGTTGAAAGGTATATCCTCGATACTATGCAGTTTATTTGGCAAGGAAGTGGTCCTTTCCAATTGAAGGGTTTCAGTATCGGAGATAGGGACTTTAGGTTTTCTCAACAACCTCTTAGGGTTATTAACCAGAGAAGGAGGATTAGATTCATGGTTTGACCTGGTGTATATTTTAGAAGCTAGTATCTTAACATGGTCAGACTCAATAGGATCACACCTAAGACTTTGAGCTGAACACAGATTATTTTTAAAGGAAAGTCTTCAATAGCGAAATCTGAACTTGGTAATGATTGAGATATCACCAATGGGATGAATTCTGATCAAACTTGTGATATGTACCCATCTTTTCTTTTAAACAAGCTCTGATTGTCTTCAACTAAATCAACTGGACCAGGATGCAAAATTTTCCTCGTTGTCTCCTTGAGGCCAACTTCTACAACCTAGGCACTGCAATTTCTGAATCAATATATAGACTAGGGACTGCTATAAATGGGAAGGGACCTAGAAATGCTATTTTTAGAAGATGTTATTTTTAGCAGTCTCACCTCTCACCCAAGGTGGCCAAAATTCTCATTGGCCAAACTGCTATTTTTAGAAGTGATATTTTTAGCAGTTCTATTTCTAACAATTTCTAAATTTAGCATTTCTTGTTGCACACTTTTCAACACTCCCTCTCAACAAGAAAGGCTTCCTCTCGAACCCGATCCTGTAACTCTGGAATGTTCTGCATGTAACACATCTACCAAGTGCAGTTGCTCCAGCAACACTCAGAATAAAAAAACTCCCAACTGACCACTTTTTTGGGCTAGAAACATACTTTTATGTTGAAGCTCTACCTGTTGTTGACAAGTGCTCCCTCTCTGACCTCTATGCTACTGCAACATCTCCATGCATCTTGCACCATTGCACCCTTCTCTGTGCTACCCTGCACTGTATAACACACTTGTGCCTCTCACATTGCTGCAGCCTGCATGCTCTGCGATGTCATGGGATTCTCTGCACTGTAGCTCTCTCTACCGCTCCATCTGCATCTATCTCTACCCAATCAATCAGTTCCTGCTACTCCACATCGGAGCTCCCGTAGCAAGGTCTCATCCAATATGTTGGGTGCCTCAAGGATCTTGCCCCTCCTCCTTGGGATGATCATTCTATATCACCCCACCTCCTACCTAGAGGTATGGTTGCATGTGATCCCTCTGCCCACCTGGCTCGAAATTTCCCCCTACTAGAGGTCTCTGCATGAGTAGATGTCTCTACTCGATCTCCACTCAGCTTCCCCTATTGTGGCTGCTCCACAACCTCCTGAAGTTGTTGCACCAATCATGTCTCCTCCACAATCGTCTAAGACTTCTTCTAGCGCTGCATGTTGAGAGGTAACATACCCTCCCTCTCAACCACAAAGTCTCCATCAATTTCCTTACTGCTCAAGGCTTTGCATGCATCTTGAACCTCCAGAGCATATAGTTTCTTGACCCGTGAACCGATCTACTTCACCTATCTAGTGATGATGTGTCTAAGGAAAACCTTTCGCTTACTGAAGACTACATCATAGCCTCCATCTTCCAACATCGCGATCGACACCAAGTTTCTCTTCAGTCCTGGTACATACTTGACATCGATCAAGGTAAGGCGAGCTCCATGCTCCCTCTGAAAAATAATTGTGCCTACACCTGAGACATTATACTTCTCATCATTACCCATTGCTATGAGTATCTGGAGATCTTTCTCCTCCAAATTACTGAACAAACTCATGTCGTCAGTCATGTGGAAAGAAGCTCCACTGTCAAGAAACCAACCACTTCCCACCATGGATGAAACCATGCATGTGAATATTGTGAAATCCAACTCGAATTGTGAAGAAAGTGCCTTGTTAGTGCCTAAATCCACCTTGGGTTGAGAAAGGCAGATCTAGGGTAACATCAAACCATGCTTAACCTGGTAGCTAGCCCTACCAAGTCGGGAGAAGGCTCTCTCCTTGTCAATCTCAATGAGAAATTATCAAGGAATGCTTGAGATGACTGATATAACAACTAATTTTAGGCTAAGTATGTTTGCTCATAAGAATTTGATTGATTTAAATGATTGGTTGCTGGATCAGATGGGGAAGGCAGCTTTGGGTTTGGGAAGTGAACACAAATTTGCAGAGGTTTTTGTGGGGCGAGGTAGGCAAGTGTTTTAGCACTTTGAAATGAGTGTAATAGTGAGTCTAAAGACTGGTGAGAAGCTATCGAGGGCATGCAAAAGTCATGAGTCCTCTTCAAATAGTAGAAAACATGTAGAACTAAATAAACCCAAGGTAGAGCACTGAAACACTAATGAATTCCACCTTTCAAACTTGATTCATTTAGTTATGCAGAAAGAGAGAGAGAAATGATGGCACACATAAACATAATATCAACTGAATTACAGAGAAGAAAACAATGATAATTCACATTACCACAAGAATCCCACAAAATGTTGCAAAACCTTGGTTTATTTCCTTGTCGAACTGCAGAAATGATGTACAATAGTGCTCAATGCATCCACAAGAGTCCAAACTTTACAAATGACTGAAAAACACATGATATACACCTCCAAACCACCTATGCTATCCATCAGGGGTCGAATCCATGAGAAGAGGGGTAGTTTCAACCATATCTAAACTAGGAACACAAAAATAGGCAGTGGAACAGCTTGCCTCTAAAACCTAGGAAACTGATTCATTCAACTCTAAACCACCTACAACTGATGTATCTACCTTATCAAGTCAATTTTTATCATTTTTACATCATAGTACATAAATTTACATCATGTCACATCATGAATTTGACCATAAGAGAGAAAAGGTCAAACTAGAAAAAAACTAGGTGAAAAACAGAGTTTTTGAGTAAAATTGGCACTTTTCAACCCTGTGCGTAGCACCATTTTTCCTGTGCATATAGTTTTTTCCAACCTGAGGCCTTCCCCTTCACCAAATTTTCTCCACAATGGCTTGTTGGAAAGGTATATCTGTCTAATTTATAGGAAAAGTGGAATTTTTTGATTTGGAGTCTATTTTCCCTTCCAAAATTGCAATCTCCCAAGACTGCTTCCTGTGTGGCCAAAAAGTGGCAGAAAGGGAATTTTTTAGGTGTTTTCGTCCCTTTTGGAGGTCCAAAACTTGTCAAAATTTCCTACTAATTTTTGAGCATGCACAAATTTTTATAAGGAATCCAAAAATGCCAAGTTTTCTTCAAATGTAGGTCCCTATCAAAAGCGAGTGGCGGTGGCGCTACGCCCCTACCGGAAAAAACCTGTTTTTTCCCTGGAAAATTCAAAAACGTCAAAAACTTCACCAAATTTCTTGAAATTTGGCATGAATGATCTATCTTAAGTGTTATGCTGGGCCAATGAAGCTTCAGCCAAGATCTTGAGCTTATCTTGCTCTTTCTTTCTCCTCAAAGTTCTTCTTAACTTGACTTTTAGGCTTCTCATCCATGTTTTACAAATTTTGTTCCGGGCCAAATAGTGATAAGCTATGTGGCACAACATATTTTTCTCCTTGTTGGCCTTGTCCAGCAACTTCTCAAGGTGGATATTGACTCTTTCCAACCATGATTCTGGGTCGGCCTCTATTTCTTTCTCTAGTGAAGTTAGCTAGATTTTCCTCTTCTTTGCCAATTGCTAGTTTTCCCTTATGTTTTGCAGCTCCATGATTGTTTGTTTGTCCTCCAGTTGCTTGTTCCATTGCTCAAGGTAATTAATAATCCATTTATCCCTCTAAATGTTAAGTGATAGGCTTTGGATCTCAGCTTCCTGCTCCTTGATGATCTCATCCTTGAGTGAGCCCAAATCAGTGTCCTCTTCCTCAATCAAAATGAAATATTTGTCTTGGCCTTCAGAAGGCCCTTCATCATGCAATGGTTTCTTTCCTCTGTCTTGTACCTGCTCTGCTAAAGAAGAAGGAAAAGCCCCTTTCACCCCATGTGAAGATATCATTTTCCTGTTGTCCAGTGAAGAGAACAAGACCCCTTCCACCTCTGGTTCAGATAATACTCGTTTGGCAGCTGCAAATAGCCTCCTTGTCCCCTTTTCATAAGTTACAAATACTGGAACTCCTGTAGTTTGAGTCTCATGAACATCTGGCTGATTTGAAGGCCCTCCTTCCTCTTAAAACACTGATGGGGTGACCTGAAGGCCTTTCAAAACCTCATGTGAAATGAAGGTATCCCAAGAAATATTCAGCAAGCTCAGTTGATGCAAAACAACAATTTTGATCAATGAAAAATGATAAATGCTATTGAACTATTGATGAAGAGGTTTCCTTTGCACCAATGTAGCCATCTTCTCAATATTTCTACATATGAAATAGGGGAGATTCATCATCCTCACTCTAGTGAAATGCATCAATAATCTAACATGGCAAGTGTACAAGCGATAAAACCTCCCTTCACAGGTGAAATATTTGATAATGAGCTTCATGAGCAGAGCATAAGTGTCATATAGGTATATGAAAGGAAAGACCCTACTGATTTGCTTTTGATAACTAGCCTTGACATAAGGCTCATAATTTTCTTTGCCCACAAGTTGTCCTTTGTTCCACTGTTCACCCACATTTGGAATACCTGTTGTTGTATCTATGGTTTCAGGACAAATAGCCTGGCAAGTTCATGGTGGTATTTCACCCTCTCCACCATCTCACAAAATTGGTAGCAAGACTGATATTTAAAACATGTTACTACAAGAGGGCAAGCTAGTAACTCTGTGAGTGTGGTGGGCTCCTCCCGAATGTGTTTTCCTCCCTTATGTGGTTTTCTTGGTGCATGAATCTCTTGGGAGGAATCACTCACAGTTTCTTCATCCCTTTCATAAGCTGAATCTGTTTCCATATTTGCAAATGTAGAATGTAGAATGATGAGTATGAAGAGATTTTCTTAAGTATAGGTGACTGTTGTTTTCTTTTTTGGGATTAAAAGGGTTGACTGATAGTATAATTGCAAAGGAGGGTTTTGATGATAGTAGTAGGGTTTTTAGGGAATGATAGGGTTTAGGAAAAGGGAATTAGGGTTTGGGGAATAGTGGGAATTATGTATAGGTCTTAGGGTTTGGTGATAGGGGGTAAGGTGAGTGTCAATGGGAGAGGGAAAGGGGAAGGGAATTAGGGAATTTTAGTGTAGGGGGATGGGATGTGGGAAAATCATACAAGGGAGAGAAAACAACAAGAATAACAAAAACCCTAGGTAGTTTTGATAACACAACTTTGAGGCAATTAGGGTTTCATTTTTTAAGCACTCACATCACCATCATGGATGACAAAATCTCTTGCTAGGGCAAATGGGAGGATGTACTTACTTCTAGAGAGGTTGTTTGCAAATTTGGAGGCTTGGAAAATCGATGGAATGAGTTTTTGAGCTTAGCTGACAGATGTGTCGTGCCAATGCCCAGGTGCATAGTGCACATTGAAATTCCTTTGCAAATCCTGCGCTCGGTGCGTAGCACCTGACAGGTGCGTCGCGTCAGTGCTCAAGTGCGTTATGCCGGGAAAAATCTTGAAATTTGCTGCAACTTTCACTTGTTTCTCCTCAAATGCGATTTTTCCTCTTTCTCTCTCTCTTTAGCACAAATGAGGTCTTCTAATACAAAGGATCACTTTATATACATTTTGAATTTAATTTTTCATTTAGAAAAAACCCACTTTCTTAAAGTTGAATTCACTTTGCTTTAAAAACGTTGTTTTTTGCAGTTTTGGCTCTTTTTGTCATTTGATGAACATGATGCTTGGATGTTTTTGTTTCTTTTGCAATAGCTGGAGTGTTGGAGTTTGGAAAGGTGACCAAGGGCTGTAGCTGAAGCTTTATTACATATGAAAACATTAAAATCACATAAATTTGTACATGAAAATAGAGAAACTCTGTTTCCACCTCAAAAGAGAGTTTTGAGGTAAAAACACTTTATGAAGCAAATCATTAGTGAAATTTGTGATTTTATGAATTCATTAAACATCCTCATGTGTCTGCTGACCTCTTATTGAGCTTTTGAAGACCATGGTAGCAAACCCTAGACCTAATGAGACTTGAAAACCCTAAAATGACTTATGCAAGTGTAAATAAAAAATGATTGTGAATGACCTGAATTTATGAGAAAAGGCCAGCAAGTAAAAAACATGAGGGAAATTTGATAATGAACCACTACCATCAGTTGATCCATGACCTAATGGAATGCAGTTGATCGGATGGGACACCTAAAATGCGTGCAAAAAGAGAATTTGATCACTGGTGGAGGGATGAAGTACTGACACTAACATTAGCTCCAATGGGGATGGTAGCTCCTGGGAGGTGCCAAGAACTACATATCTCTGGAAAGCAAACAGCACCTTCTTCCATTGGCCAAAAAATGGAGTCAATAGCTTCAGCAAACTAAACCAATATGTTGACTCAAAACTGACTCAATTACAACACTGAAACTGACTCAAACAATCCACACTAAATAACCAAACACTGACCTCAGACCTTCAGTTTTATAGCCTTCACTTCAGACCCCAAACTGAATGAATGACGATAGTACACACTTGTAATGAAGGAAATAAAATGGTATGTACAATGATAAATTATAACAGCAAAAAATTTCTCAAAGATAATGTCGTTTCAATAGCCAACCATTGACAGGCCCTCCTAGACAATCATTCACGTTCATTTCTTTGAGGAGAAAAGAATTTTGACCTCGATATGCAGCAATTCTATATGGTCCCTTCCACAAATTCTCGAAATTTCTGTGCTTTTCTTTGTCCTCATTTCTAGCATCCCACTTGAGCACTATGTCTTCAATCTGAAACTTATCTACCTTTGCCTTCCGATCATAGATTTTCTTGATTCACTCTTGAAGCCTGAAGGTATTCTGGAAAACCTCCTCTCTCGTCTGTTGTAAATGGATCATTTGGTTTATCCTTCGCTGAAAATGATCCTCCTCGCTGCCAGCTTCCTGCAGAAGTTTTACCACCAGGACTGCGAGAGATGTCAGGAACATCATGTCAACACCATATACTAGTTCGAACAGAGACATGCCAATTTATTTCTTCTAACTTACTCTATCCACCCATAGTGCATTAACTAGCTTCATGTGCCAACTCTTTTTGATGATGTTAACCAATGATTTATTTGAATATTCCAGCAATCTGTTACCTTGCACATAGTATGCAATAGAATTTCCCAAGGTAATTTGATATTTGTTACAAAAATCAATCATCTTTTTAGATTTGAAAGCCGCTGCATTATCTGTAATCAGCTTGTTAGGACAACCAACACGTGATAAAATATTATTTTCAAGAAACTGAATTATTACCACATATATGGCTTGCCAAGTGGGGATTGCCTCAATCCATTTAGTAAAATAATATGTTGTTGTTAAGATCCACTTGTGCTAAGCTGAATATGTAGGGTGGATCTCTCCAATAAAATCAAGGCCCCACTACTGAAATGGAGCACTTACTTCAACCGACTTGAGAGGTAGTGGCTGTAATTTTTTCCTTCCCTGAAAAATTTGACATTCATGACAGCTTATAACAGTTTTATACACATCAGCAAAGAGGGTAGGCCAATAGTACCCTGCTCTCAAAATTTTATTTTTCGTCATCTTCCAAAATAGGTGACCTCCATAGTCTCCCTTGTGAAAATCATCCATGACCTGTTTTGTTTCTTCCTCAACCAAACAATTCAGCAACATTCCTTCGGGATCTTTCCAATACAATGCATTATTCATAATACAAAATTTAGTTGCCCTTAATTTCAGAGTTATACTTTTGTTTTTAGCCATCCCCAGTGGCGGTGAAAGGTGTTGAAGCACATATACAACATCTGAATACCAAGGAGAATGGATAAAAAAATTTCAGATACCTGAATGAGTGAGCTGTCTTCATCTTCTTTGGACATAGAAGCAATCAAGTTTATGTCCAAGGAATGCAAATTAGACTCCGCCATCAGTTTTGCTAGACCATGCCCCTTGATGAGTTTTGTTGGCTTTATCTCCAAGTCATATTCTAACAAATCTGCAATCCATTTTCCTCGTCTCCCTTCCAAATTTGTCTGTACCAAAACATCTTTGACGGCTGTGTTAGGGACATAAGAAACAATATTAGAATGCAAAATATATACTCTGAAATCTTTCAAAGCTTTCACCAAGGAAAGAGCTTGCTTTTCAATAATTTTATACTTTAAGGCTACATCTCTTATTGTCCTACTGAAAAAGGCAACTAGCTTCTCAAGTTGGTCTCTTTTCTGCATTAAGACCATTGCCATAGTATGCTCTGAAGTGAATGAAAATAAAATGAAATCTTGGGAATAATCTGGGCTGATCAAAATTAGAGCTGAAGAAAGAGCCAACTTTACCAATTTGAAAGACTTAATGGCTTCTTCGGTCCACTTTACCATACTATTTTTCTTCAACATGTTTGTAATTTCCCTCAAATGTTCAACTAGATTTGGCACAAAATAACGCAAGTTTATCTTATCGGTGAATGCTTGGATCTCCTTTTTACTACGAGGAAAATAAATTTTCTAAATAGCTTCCACTCGAGCAAGATCGATGCGGATGCCCTCCTTGGATATGATGTGACCGAGAAGCTTGCCTTCATCCATGGCAAACAAGCTCTTTTTGGGATGAAGAGATATGCCATACTTTCTACACCGCTGAAAAACAATCTTCAAATGATAAATATGCTCCTCATCTGAATTGGAAAAAACTATCAAATCATCAATATAAACTACTAAAAATACATCTTTCTCATTTGCAAAGGCAATATCCATAGCTCGCTGAAAAGTTGCACTAGCATTCTTTAAACCGAATGGCATCTTGGCATAATGGAAAGTCCCCCACGGAGTGGTGAATGTTGTTTTTTCCCTGTCATCCTCATGGACCAAAATTTGATTATAGCCAGAATACCCATTGACCAGCGACATATGAGATGCCCCAACCACTATTTGGAGTATGTGGTCCATCTTAGGCAACGGATAATTATCTTTCAAAGACACCTTATTCAGATTTCTGAAATCAATGCATAATTTAATCTCACCTGTCTTTTTCTGCACAGGCACCAAATTGGAAATCCATTCTAAGAATCTTATTGGAACGATTATACCACCCTTGTATAATCAGTTCACTTCCTTCTCTATTGATGGCAACAACTTAACATTGATTCTTGTTAACTTTTGGCGAAATGGCTTCTGGTTTGGCTTGATTGGAATGATGTGTTGAATTATAATTTTATTCTACTCCTTCAAATCTGAATAGTCCCATGCCGATACATCAGTAAATGAAGACAATAAACTAATGTATTTTGCCTTTACCTGAGGAGGCAATGCCTTGGACAACTTCACCATCTTTGGATTTTTTGTTGTTCCGATATTCACATCTTCAACTCCCTTTTCAGTCGGCATTAAACTTGGCTTCCGGGCTACATCATCTTGGTCAAATAATTCCTCTAATTGTATAAGGCATTTAGGGATGACATTATCCTTTAGATGCAAAACTTCCATCTGATTTACTTCTAAGTCTGGTTTACCATCATCTTGCTCGCCATCTATAGAAGTGTCTTGATATTTTACTTCATTTCGCAGAAATTCTTCAATCTCTTTGTCATCTTGAAACACCTACCAATATCTTTTGTTATCAAGGAAAGCTAGGCGAGGTTTCACATGAATTTCAAACTTATTGTTTGAATTCATCAGAATCTTCAAGTCACTTGTTGTTGTAGCAAGGGAATCTGCAATAAAATTTTGTACATGAGGAACACATGTCAAAGTGTAATCTGGAAACAACCTCAAAATATCTAAAACCTCATTACAGTAGGCCCTCATTTGAGGATGTTTTGCTTGGTATTCTCCCTTGACTTGCTTGATTACTAATTCAGAGTCACCATAAACTAAAATTCTTTTTACATTCAAGTTTTTGAGGATTTTCAAGCCTGCAATTAGTGCCTCATATTCTACTTCATTATTGGAACAATCAAAAACCAACTTGTACGAACAAATTCTTACATTACTTGGGACTTTATTTGGTGAGAAAATAGGGTTGCGTATCCAAATACCGATTCCAGCACCTTCCCTACCTACTTCTCCATCAAAGTCCATACTCCACAAACCAGCTTCTTCTTCCAAGTGCTGGAATTCTGCCCCCGCTCTTCTACCTTTGGCTGTTGTCCATCAATTTCTTGCTGCTGGTGGGATGTTGGCTATTCAGCGGTACTTTCAAGCCTTCGTCTCTCTTGATCAAGTACAACTTAGAAATTTTCTATTATCTCCGGTAAATCTTCAACTTCAACTAATTGACTATTTACATCATTGAAACCACTATCAGAATAAATAATAAAAGATTCTAAATATGTATGTACATAATTAATTGGATGATTCAACAGTTTCTCCTTGCTTGTGATCATATATTTCATCTTTTTCTCCCTATATAATTTCCTCATCTGGCCAAACACGGGAATAGTGGCATAGTAGAAATCTAACTGCAATGTCCCTTTGAGTTTTGCACACCATGATCTAGATAGAAGCATGCCAAATCTAGGGGGAATGGTGGCCACAACTACATCCATAAGAACATTTTTCGTTGGAATCTGATCCAAAGTTACAACCAAATCTCTAATGAGACCAATACATCTGACTCTACCAGAATCAAAGGAATAAAGGTCATGGTACTTGCGGGTGATATCCAATCCCAATTTTTCCATAATTTCCTTTGGCATCAGGTTATGAGATGCTCCTAAATCAAACATGGCATTGTGCAAAACATAATCATGCAATCTAAGGCTGATGTAAAAAGGAGCTACATCATTATCCTCAGATTGGCCTTCTAATGCTGGACCAAAGATAAGTTTAGGTTGGTCATCTTACACATTTAACATATCAGAAAGAGGATCTATATTCAAACTCTTTGCCACTTGACCTTTATAACTGTTATTCTTCATTAATTCAGTCAAAGGTTTTGACACTTTTAACTTAGCAATTTCATTTTCTAAGCTAAAGGCTGTAATTTTCTCTACCTCTTTGACTAGAGCATCCTTCTTTTCAGTCTTCTCCTTTATTGCACTTGGTTGATTTGACTTTTCATTTGTTGATTGCACTTTGCTGGAAATAGGATCTATTGGCTCATTTCCCTTTTTCTACAAATTTGGAGAATCATTCCTTGGTGGTGTTGCTTCCTTCCACTTCTAAATTGGATTGAACAGTACATCCCTACTCTTGAGTGAGTATTGTCTTTGCTACGCTGTCAATGCATTCATGTATCCTCTATGATATTCATCTGATTCCTCTTCTAGGACTATTTCATTTGCCATTATAAAATCTTCATCTTTTTGTATAGCTGGACTTTCTGAATACTCCTCATCTTCGGTGATATAAATTGGCAAATCATCTGGTGTAAAAAAGTGATTCTCCTCTCCAATTGGAGTCTCATCATCCTCTAATTCAGTGCCATGGACATAGTTTTATTGTAATGGTGTTGTGACTTGCTGTTGAGCTGATGGATCTTGATCTCTTTGCTCCCTTTGCTTGATTCTAAACTATGGTTATTGCTAACCATGGAAATTGGGATTTCTGACCTATGTCTCAGGCTTATCTACAATGGTTAATCTATCAAACATCTTCTCAATCTTACAAAGCACTTGATTTGAAGAGGAAGCTTCTTCCTTTATGGTCACTTTCTTTTCCGTCTTTGTCCTAGCTCTCTTAGCTAGCAGATTTGCTTCAACACTCACTGCGATTTTTTGCATGTCCTCCAATGTAGCTGGGTCTCTTTCTCTCAATTGATATGCTATGTCAAGATCAAAGCCATCAGGAAATTTGATCAAATCCAGCCCCTTAGGTGGCTTGATATCAGCTGGAATGGCATTATAAACTATGTTGAATCTAACACAATAATCTTGGACACTTTCACCAACATTTATGTTTATGCTTTCATACTCAGAAAGAATTTGGAGTGGATTTTTCTTTACCTCCCAGCGATCCAGAAATTGTCTATGAAGAGCCACCAATGAATTTATTGTTCCAGCAGGCAATGCTTTGAACCACTTTCAGACTTCGCCTCCAAAAGTTTGCACAAATAATCTCATAGTCACATTCTCTTCATCTATCTCTTGGAGATCAAAGAAATCACTCATCCGATCAACATGATGCTATGCTGTGATACCTTGGGAAGCATCAAACAATGGGATTTTACTTTGATAATTAGCAGGCATAGCATCTAAGTTTTGGTGCAAAACGAGAGGTGCATATCTGGCAGCCATTGCTCAAGGTGGATTTAAAACTGGCCTCGAGGATGTAGGAGGAGTGGGAACAACGATAGCAGTCGATGTGACGGTTGTATGAGGTGTCGAAGGGGATGAAGAAATGTGTGATGTTTGAGGTGTAGAAGGGGTTGATGAGGGAGAAGAGATTGCAGATCTCTGATCAGATATGGTGGGCTGCACAGGAATGGTGGGAATAAAAGGAGGCTCAGTAGGAATTTATGAACCAGTCACAATAGAGGATGAACCAAGAGTAGCAGATGCAAATTATAAGAACTTGGGAATATTGGTAGCCATAATTGAATTTTGGAGATTTAGAGTATAAGCATCAATTGATCTATTTGCTCTTTTAGTTTCAAGATATTTAACAAACTCATGATTTAGAACAGTAGCACCAATTGTACTTTCAGACTTAGTTTCAAACAATGATAGCTCAAAATTTTCATCAAATGGGAGATCTTCAAGATATTCAAAAATAATCGAGCATGAACGAGATCTAAACACAGGGATCACAAAACTTTCTTAGTGGAGAATTCTTGGAATGAGATTTGGGTTTGCATACATGGGAGGAGGATCAGGATCAAGATTGGCTTTGGTGTATCTTCTGGAAGCCAGTGTGTTGAATTAGTCCCAAAAATCAAATTGACATTACAATATTATCATCCTAATGAATTCTAAACTCATCATCCAAAAGTCTAGAATTATTAATTGTACTAGGGAAATCTACAAGTTAGATGTTCATTTTATAAAACTATACCAAATATTGACTGAAGCAGCATTCATCTACTTATGCACTTGCAAAGCAAGAGAAGTTCGAAGGCTACCTAGCTAACTTCAAGCTCCATCTGTAGTTTATAAAGTAAATAACACTAACAAAAAAAAAAAATTTCTTCCCTAGTATGGTCGCCACTATGTTAGTTCCTAAATCTAACTCAAGCTGAGAAAGGCAGGTCTAATGTAACATCAAACCACACTTAACCTGATAGCTAGCCCTACAAAGTCGGGAGAGGGCTCTCTCCTTGTCAATCTCAATGAAAATTTATGAAGGAAGGCTTGAAATGACTAATATAATAAATAATTTTAGGCTAGGTATGTTTGCTCAAAATAATTTGATTGATTTAAATGATTGGTTGCTGGATCAGATGGGGAAGGCATCTTTGGGTCCGGGAAATGAACACAGATTTGCAGAGGTTTCTATGGGGCGAAGTAGGAAAGTGTTTTAGCACTTTGAAATGAGTGTAATGGCGAGTCTAAAGACTGGTCAGGAGCTAGAGAGGGCATGCAAAATTCATGAGTCCTCTTCAAATAGTAGAAAACATGTAGAACTAAATAAACCCAAGGTAGAGCACTGAAACACCAATGAATTCTACCTTTCAAACTTGATTCATTTAGTTATGCAGAATGAGAGAGAAATGATGGCACACATAAACATAAGATCAAATGAATTACAAAGAAGAAAACAATTCTCATTCACATTACCACAAGAATCCCACAAAATGCTACAAAACCCTAGTTTATTTCCTTGCCAAACTGCAGAAATGATGTACAATAGTGCTCAATGCATCCACAAGAGTCCAACCTTTACAAATGACTGAAAAACACATGATATAGACCTCCAAACCACCTGTGATATTCATCAGAGGTCGAATCCATGAGAAGATGAGTGATTTCAACCATATATAAACTAGGAACACAAAAATAGGCAGTGGAATAGCTTGACTCTAAAACCTAGGAAACTGATTCATTCAACTCTAAACCACCTACAACTGATGTATCTACCTTATCAAGTCAATTTTTACATCATAGTACATCAATTTACATCATGTCAAATCATGAATTTGACCATAAGAGAGAAAAGGTCAAACTAGAAGAAAACTAGGTTAAAAATAGAGTTTTTGAGCAAAATTGGCACTTTTTCATCATGTGCGTAGCACCATTTTTTCTATGCGTAGTGCTTTTTCCAAGCTTCTTTTGGAAGCCTTCCCTTTCACCAAATTCACTCAAATATGGCTTGTTCTAAAGGCCTGTCTGTCTAATTTCTAAGACAAGTGGAATTTTTTGATTTGGAGTCCATTTGTCCTTCCAAAATTGCAATCTCCCAATACTATTTCCTGTGTGGCCAAAAAGTGGCAGAAAGGGCATTTTTGAGGTGTTTTTGGCCCTTTTGGAGGTCCAAAACTTGTCAAACCTTCCTAGTAATTTTTTAGCACGCATAAATTTTCGTAAGGAATCCAAAAATGCCAAGCTTTCTTCAAATGGAGGTCCTATCAAAAGCGAGCACCGGTGGCGCTACGCACCTGCCGAAAAAACCTGTTTTTTTCCTTGGAAAATTCAAAAATGTCATAAAGTTCATGAAAATTCTTGAAATTTGGCATGAATGATCTATTTTAAGTGCTACATTGGGCCAATGAAGCTTCAGCTAAGATCTTGAGCTTATCTTGCTCTTTCTCGCTCCTCAAAGTTCTTCTTAACTTGGCTTTTAAGCTTCTTATCCTTGTTTTACAAATTTTGTTCCGGGCCAAATAGTGATAAGCCATGTGGTGCAAAATCTTTTTCTCCTTGTTGGCCTTGTCTAGCAACTTCTCAACGTGGATATTGACTATTTCCAACCATGACTCTCTGTCAGCCTGTATTTCTTGCTCTATTGAAGTTAGCTTGATTTTCCTCTTCTTTTCCAATTGTCAGTTTTCCCTTATGTTTTGCAGCTCCATGATTGTTTGTTTGTCATCCAGTTGCTTGTTCCATTTCTCAAGGTAATTAATAATCCATTTAGCCCTCTCAATGTTAAGTGATAGGCTTTGGATCTCAGCTTCCTGCTCCTTGATGATCTCATCCTTGAGTGAGCCCAAATTAGTGTCTTCTTCCTCAATCAAAATCAAATCTCTGTCTTGGCCTTCAGAGGGCCCTTCATCATGCAATGGTTTCTTTCCTCTGTCTTGTACCTGCTCTGCTGAAGAAGAAGGCAAATCCCCTTTCACCCTGGGTGAAGATATCATTTTCCTGTTGTCCGGTGAGGAGAACGAGACCCCTTACCCCTGGTGGAGATAATACTCATTTGGCAGCTGCAAATAGCCTCCTTAACCCCTTTTCATAAGTTAAAAATACTGGCACTCCTGTAGTTTGAGTCTCATGAACCTCTGGCTGATTTGAAGGCCCTCCTTCCTCTTGAAACACTGATGGGGTGACCTGAGGGCTTGTGAAAACCTCATGTGAAATGAAGGTATCCCAAGAAATATTCAACAAACTTAGCTGATGCAAAACAATAATTTTGATCAATGAAAAATGATAAATGCTATTGAACTATTGAGGAAGAGGTTTCCTTTGCACCAATGTAGCCATCTTCTCAATATTTCTGCATATGAAATATGGGAGGTTCATCATCCTCACTCTAGTGAAATGCATCGATAATCTAACATGGTAAGTGTACAAGCAAGAAAACCTCCCTTCATAGGTGAAATATTTGATAATGAGCTTCATGAGAGGAGCATAAGTGTCTTGTAGGTATCTGAAAGGAAAGACCCTACTGATTTGCTTTTGATAACTAACCTTGACATAAGGCTCATAATTCTCTTTGCCCACAAGCTGTCCTTCGTTCCATTGTTCACCCACATTTGAAATACCTGTTGCTGCAGCTATGGTTTCAAGTGTCAAAGTGAAGGAAATGTCTACTAAGTTCACCTGGCCATTGTGAAGATGAAGGACAAATAGCCTGGAAAGTTCATGGTGGTATTTCACCATCTCCACCATCTCACAAAACTGGTAGCAAGAGTGATGTTTAAAACATGTTACTGCAAGAGGGCAAGCCAGTAACTCTATGAGTGTGGTGGGCTCCTCCCGGATGTGTTTTCCTCCGTCATGTGGTTTTCTTGGTGCATGAATCTCTTGGGAGGAATCACTCACAGTTTCTTCATCCCTTTCATAAGTTGAATCTGTTTCCATATTTGCAAATGTAGAATGTAGAATGATGAGTATGAAGAGATTTTCTTAGGTATAGGTGATTGTTGTTTTCTTTTTGGGATTAAAAGGGTTGACTGATAGTATAAGTGCAACGGACGGTTTTAATGATAGCAATAAGGTTTTTAGGGAACGATAGGGTTTAGGAAAAAGGAATTAGTGTTTGGGGAATAGTGGGAATTATGTATAGGGCTTAGGGTTTGGTGATAGGGGGTAAGGTGAGTGTCAATGGGAGAGGAAAAGGGGAAGGGAATTAGGCAAATTTAGTGTAGGGGGATGGGATGTGGGAAAATCATACAAGGGGGAGAAAACAACAAGAATAACAAAAACCCTAGGCACTTTTGACAACACAAGTTTGAAGCAATTAGCGTTTCATTTTTTAAGCTCTCACATCACCATCATGGATGACAAAATCTCTTGCTAGGGAAAATGGGAGGATGTACTTACTTGTAGATAGGTTGTTTGCAAATTTGGAGGCTTGGAAAATCGATGGAATGAGTTTTTGAGCTTAGCTGACAGATGCGTTGCGCCAATGCCCAGGTGCGTAGCGCACTTCCTGTGCATAGCGTGCGTTGAAATTCCTTTGTACATCCTACGCCTAGTGCGTAGCGCCTGGTAGGTGCATCACGCCAATGCCCAAGTTCATCACGTCGGGGAAAATCTTGAAATTTGCTGCAACTTTCACTTGTTTCTCCTCAAATGCAATTTTTCCTCTTTCTCTCTCTCTTTAGCACAAATGAGGCCTTCTAACACAAAGGATCACTTTATATACATTTTGACTTTAATTTTTCATTTAGAAAAAACCCACTTTCTTGAAGTTGAATTCACTTTGCTTTAAAAACCTTGTTTTTTGCAGTTTTGGCTCTTTTTGTCCTTTGATGAACATGATGCTTGGATGTTTTTGTTTCTTTTGTAGTAGCTAGAGTGTTGGAGTTTGGAAAGGTGACCAAGGGATGTAGTTGAAGCTTTATTACATATAAAAACATTAAAATTACATAAATTTTTACATGAAAATAGAAAAACTTTGTTTCCACCTCAAAAGAGAGTTTTGAGGTAAAAACACTTTATGAAGCAAATCATCAGTGAAATTTGTGATTTTATGAACTTTTTAAAAATCCTCATGTGCCTGCTGACCTCTTATTGAGCTTTCGAGGACCATGGTAGCAAACCCTAGACCTAATGAGACTTGAAAACCCTAAAATGACTCCTGCAAGTGTAAATAAAAAATGACTGTAAATGACCTGAATTTATGAAAATAGGCTAGCAGGTAAAAACTATGAGGGAAATTTGATAATGAACCACAACCATCAGTTGATCCATGACCTAATGGAATGTAGTTGATCAGATGGAACACCTAAAATGCATGCAAAAAGAGAATTTGATCACTGATGGAGGGTTGAAGATACTGACACTAACATGCCTCACCTTGAGATCCTTCCTCGGATCCCTTCTTGGATTTTCTCTGTGGATAATTTGCAGCATAATGGCCCACCTCATGACAACGAAAGCATCACACTTTTGATTTGTCAACCTTCTTCCCACCATTGGAAGAGCTGGATTCAGAAAGATAAACTTTTTCCTTCCCCTTCTTTTCCTTACTCGCTAAGGCACAGTCCTCCTCATCCCCCATGGATGGATGAAAAAACCGTCTCTGGTCCTCCATCTGATCTCCTCCTGCATCAAATCCGACCATAGTCGTTCCCAATCTAGCAGTTTCTCCCTTCCATTAAGCAATTCCTAGTAGTTATGCCAACTCTTAGGAAGGCAAAGGAGTGCTAGACTCACCATATCATCATCAACTATCACGACCCCTACACTTGCAAGCTCATCCCTGCATGTGATGAGCTTGGTTAGATACATATAAATCATCTCATCCTTTTCACACTTGATCTTTCAAATTTTGTCCTTCAGTTCCAGCTTCCTCTAATCACTACTATTATGATATAAATCTTTCATTGGTTTCCACATTGCAAACGAAGTCTCCTTCCCATGGAGGCTTAAGACAATGTGATCTCGCAGTCCCTCCAAGAGAATTCTCCTAGCTCTAGCCACACACTTCTTCCATTCCACCAATTGAGTAGCATCATTAGGCTTAGGGACTTCTTGATAAATGAAGTACTTATGGCCGTTTTCTTCCAATATTGTCTCCATGCAATCCTTCCAAGCTATATAGTTTGAGTTTCCATCAAGGGCATACTCAAGCCTCAAACCATAGAATGTCATCGGTGAAATAGATGTGATAAGAACTTGAGATCTATATCCCGAATAATAAACTTTGAATTCATTCTTGTATATTGTTCTTCCTTGATCACCTGTGCTCTGATACCATGTAGAATTTTCTCTACAAATCAGCTAGCTCACTGATATCATTTAGAAATGTCACCTGCAGATCCAACTGATATATGCAATGTACTAAAGCATAATACTAGATCTACATCTACCATAAACTTTACGAAAGCTTAATTGAACATGAGAAACATCAAGCATGAACACATATAACTGATAAGAAGGAATCAATCACACATAACATAGACTATATCACTGGGGAAAGCACCAGCATAAAACCCCAACACTATATTATCAATCAAATGGAAATCCTCAACAACATATAAAAAAGAATCAGCTCAAAAGCTATCCTCCTCTCTCTGTACTCTGATGATAAAGCTCATGGACTACCTAGCCCTGTATATAAAGGTTGCACCTCAGGTCCAAGCTCCTATTTCCTTGCACAGTTTTGATTGGGGTCCAATTACAAAACACATGTAATTTAGCCTGATCATACCTGTTGTCACCTCAGGTCCAACTACATAGTCATAGAAGAAAGAAGCTTCCTTCCCCATGCAAGGAATACTTACTAGAAATATCCTAGCATCTGATAGTACATTATCCCACATCTGATCTCAATTGGGTCTCTGACAGAACTGACATGCATCAGTTATCCATGAGTGAATACACAGTTATCTGAAAATAATAGTTGTCACATGCATGCAAGCATTAACAAACTATATCTCATTAATTTAACAACTTGTTAAATTAATCTAACTGAACTTGACTAAGTTAAACTAAGTCAACTGATCCTCTCAATATAAAACTCATCCTTAATTCCTCAATCAATGGAGTAAATCAAGGACACATTCTCCAATTAGTGGAGAAATAATTGCATGTTCTCACAAAGACTTCAAGTTTGCTTTTCCTTAACTAATTAACTCATGGAGAATTAATTAATTAATATTATAAACTACTGGTAAGACCAAATTCAAATTTACTTCCTATAGATAGACTAGGGACTGTTATAAATAGGAAGGGACCCAGAAATGCTATTTTTAAAAGATGTTATTTTTAGCAGTTTCACCTCTCACCCAAGGTAGCGAAAATGCTCATTGGCCAAACTACTATTTTTAGAAGTGATATCTTTAGTAGTTCCATTTTTAGAAATTTCTAAATTTAACATTTCTTGTTGCACACTTTTCCAAAAAGAACTTGCCATTGAGGCATGCAAGCTCCAAGGTGCTGGAAGGGAGTTTCTAGATCATCTTCCCATATGACGAGTTGAAGTCGACAGGAAGTGATCTATTGAAGGATGGCCATAATGTATCCCACATCATCGACATGAAACAAAGGATATATCAGAGTAATTAAGTTGGATTTAGGACTGTAGCAGAAACTCATACAAAGTATAAGTTGTAAATAACTACAGATAGGACTTCTCTTGAACATATCGGCGACATGACTAGAGAGTTTGGTAACATTTGACTCAACATAGGATCAAAGGTCATGATGACAAAGTAGTATAATCAGACGAGAGACAAAATGGATTTTCCAAACCTAGGAAGACAAGTGACTAAGTGAGGATGTCCCAAACCCGACACAAGCAACAGATGAGTGTCATGTTCAAGAGCAACATGATGCCTTTACAAGAATGCAAAATATGTTTTCTTTCATTTTTCCCCCACAATTTATAGTGAGTAACTCTTTATGTTTACACAAGCTTGAAGATGATACCATATCCTTGTTATATAAGTTCATCCTTCGGATGAATCCATCCTAGTAAGTTTAACGAGCCCTTGGAAGGAGTAACTCAATCTTGTTATGGTGACAAGTCCTACGTCATTTAAGTTTTATGACTTCGACGAAGGGGTAACTCAACATATTTTTCATGTTTAGATAGTTTGAAATAGAGGTAGAAAAGAAAACTCCAGAGGTCCCTTTTCTATATATTCTCTCGAATCTGAAAGGGTAGAAAACAATTTTCAAGACAACCTCTTAGCCATGTTCGACTAAGGTATTCCTTTTTCATACAATAGTTTATCTCAGTCTGGAAAAGGGTTAAAATTATACTGAGTAGACGTCTTTTCATTTACTTTTACGAATTTGAAAAGATAATTGCACAACAATATTTTCATATTTCGCGAGTCAAAAAAAGAGTTGAAAGATGACTCCTCCTGAAGGAACGAGTGGTATAAAAGGATAGCAACTAGTTTCAGTGATGATGGAATTCCAAAAAACATGTAAACAAAAAGAGGTTGGATAATAATACCACTCATCATGGATTTTCCTTGGGAAAATGTAAAACAACCAAGTGAAAGTGAATGATCAGCCAAAGAGATGGTGGCAATGGAATGGACAAAACCAAGGCTCATCTAGAAAAAACAGGTTGGTAGAAATGGCAATCACAAGAGATAAAAAGGGAAATGGTTTCATTTTTACACAAGATTAAAACATGGGAAACTATGCTTGAGTATGCTTTAGGATGGTTTCATTTTTTCACAAGCTTGAAACATGATAAAAAACTATGCTTTGATTTGATTTCATTTTTACACAATCTTGAAATAGAAACAAACTATGCTTGGATTTGGTTTCATTTTCACACAAGCTTGAAATAGAAACAAAATATGCTTGGGTTTGGTTTAATTTTTACCTAATCTTGAAACAAAGATAAACTATGCTTGAGATGAGTTTTCATGCCCCCAGAATAATGACTCAATCCGAGTTACATGCCCCCCCAAGCTTCATTTCATTCACCTAAGTAGACTACTGGTTACTAACTGGTGGATGGAATTAAGGTTCACTTACGAGATCAAGTGAAAGACTCGACTAGGATTTTACGAGCTCTAATAAAAGACTCAAATTGGAAGGGGATTTGTTTCATTTTTTAATGAGCTTGACATAGGAAAAGAACCATGCTCATGAAACCTTGTTTCATTTTTTAATGAGGTTGACATAGTAAAAGAATTATCCTCATGGAGACCTAATTCATTTTTTAATGAGGTTTACATAGTAAAAGAACTATCCTCATGGGAACCTATTCATTTTTTACTGAGGTTGACATGGTAAAATAACTATCCTCATGGCCCTTGTTTCATTTTTTAACAAGCTTGACACAAGACAAGGAACTCTACTCCAAAGACCTAATCACAGACCAAAAGAGGTCATGGCTTCCAAGAGGTTCTCATCATATGCGAGAACAACACTCTTAAAGGGATACATCTCCAGGGATCCAAATGAAAAATTAAGCTCCAATGCCCCCAAAACATAATGTACTACATCACCTACTAGATCATCAGTAGATGTGGGCATGGAACAGGTGGCCAAGTAATTAACCTGTGGTAGGGGTGATACCGCTTGCATATAAGAACCATTTAGGGATGATGCTTGATTAGGGGTTGATTCAAGACCAATGAATGTAAGCTGATCAATGATCACAATTATTCCTTCATGCGGGAAACACATCACACAAAAGAGAGAAGAGAGAAGATCTCCCATGACATAAACATAGTCACGACCAAGGGGTAGATTAAAATCCAACAGGCCTTGGACAAACATCCCATCTATATGGAAAATATTTCCTCCCAAAGTAATAGGAAACTTAGGAAGGATCCCTAATAGTTGAATGGTTCCTCTGTTAAAAGCTAACAGATTATGGGAAACAGGGACAAGCTATGGAGAACCTAGATCTTGCCAAGCAGTTGAGAATAAAATACTAATAGATATGCCCTCGTCGATGATTGTACTTGGTACGACCATATTGTAAGGATGTACTATAATCTGGAAAGGCACATAAGAAGAAAGACTCCAATCAAAAGAAGTGACTAAACTACTCAGAAGGGGTGTCATAGGAATGTGAGGGTTGCCCTATTGCACTATGGGAAAAGGAGAACTACTCTCATGCACCTCAGGAATGAGATAATTTCCCTCCAGTTCATTTGAAACTAGAGACACTAGAAGAACCTGAGAAATACGAGGTTCACTCTCTACTGGAAAGGTACGGTTAACTGAAGGTGGATCCAAGTCTACCATTTGCTCACCCAATGGGTGGTCGAGAATGGACTCACGAGACTCACTTTCAGAGAGAGCGGGGTTGACCAAATATGGCTTCTGATCAATCACTCTATCAACCAGTGAAGGATCAAGGGAAAGCTTTTGATAACCAATTGGAAGATGAGGCTGGGAAGTTGTAAGGTTTTCCAACTCTTTGGAGCCTCATCCAAAAGAGGACAAAGGTGAATGGGATGATTACCATCACACAACTTACAGGGAAACTTGACTTTTCCCTTTTTCCCATGGACCTTACTATTACTAGTTGAAGGTTTATCACCAGCATGATCTCCAAAGGCTGATGACAAAGGTTGATGTGAACCTATGGACCACACTTCTAAGACTTTGGGAATAACGGTGTTAGGGTCATATAATTTATAGGATCTCAAGGTAATTGAGTGTTATATCTCAGGAATCCAATTTTGTAAATACTTATCAATCTGCTAATGATTTCCAAATACAAAAAAAAAAAAAAAAAAAAGAAAAATGAAAAGAGGGTATAAAGAAGAAAAATAAAGAGAAAAAACAAAATATTAAAAAATAAGAAAAATTGAACCCCACCAAAAAGAGCAATACTGAAAGTGTTGCAAGTCTAAATGCCCCTACTCATACCTAGTTTTTGCTTCATTTCTGAAAATAAATTTGTGCGCGACTTCTTCAAAATGCCACAATCACTAGTCTTAGTTTAATCATATTGTTTAATCATGATTAGAATTCTTTAAATTTCTATGAATTAGATAGAGAATAAGGGTTTATCCAACAGTTTAATCCGGGTAAATCATTAGTTAGGTAGAAAATGACATTGATCCAACTGTTTAATCTGGGTCAATAGGAGAAATAAAGGATAGGTTAAATAGTTTTTCATTCTGCATAAAAGAAAATAAAAATGGGTTTGCTAGTTTAAATGCACCCTAGAGACAAAAATAAAAATGTTAGTCCAGCTAAGGGTAGGTAGATTATGTCGTTCGCCAAAATATTAGCATACATGAATTTTATCCTAAGTTTGAGGATATGGAAAAAGAGGAAAATGTGCATGTTGTGGATAAAATATTTCGAAATGTTTCATTATGAATCCCTTATCCTAAGTTTGAAAATTTGAATGTGCGCACTATGGGTAACTATCTCATACTTTTCATGATCCATCTTTATCCTAAGTTTAAAAGGCTAATGATAAAGCGCATTAAGCACAGATATTTTTTGTCGTTTGCGATTAAATCTCAGTTGCATTCAACACCTCGGGATCTGATCCCCCGCTCCATCCATGGCTCTTGTTCATTTTCATCCCCCCTTCGCATTCTCCCTCTACAACCCAGGTGGGGGTCTAGAAGGTGGTTTCCCCCGCTGGGCCCTACCCCATACCTGTCGTGTCGTGGTGATTTCGCACCCCCCCTGACTGATACTACTTATTGCCCATCACCCCCTCCAGAAATTGCCTATCCATTATCTGTTTCTTTCGCACCCCACCACTTTTCCTCCACCACTCACCATCTGCCATTTGTTAAGACCGTTGGGTCAATTAAATGCTTTCTCGGCTTAATACTTGTTTGTCATTTATTTTGTTTTCCAAGGTAACTGTTCAGTAACGGTCCCGTTCCATTTCCAACGGGACTCTATCACAAATGTTTAAATAAACTCCAAGCTTGTCATTCTCAACATTTTCAATCCTAATTGTTTATGCTATTTACAGTTTCCTCCAGCGATCTCCATCAGAACATTCCTGTGACCAGACTGCAACATTCGTTGACTTCCTTTCTTTCGCCTAACACATTTTTTTAGTTTCTGAGTTCAGTAAGCACTCCTATGCCTATTCATATTGTTCTAAAAATATTTTACAGTCATGGCTGCTAAGACCAAGACTCAAGACAAAGCCATTAATCCTTTAATTCCCCCTTCCATTGGATCATATGCCATTAGCAGACAGGGATTATAGAATAAGTGAAACTCTGTGTGACTATGATTTCCTGGAGTTGTATTGTTGGTTAGAGGATAAACACATGGATAAAACTAATGATATAGGACTCTGGGAGTCAAAACTCCCCCACTATATATTTCCCTTAACATTCCAAGCCCCAGAATTTACCAGAAGATGTCAAGCTTGTTATGCCCCTGCCCAAAGAGCCATAATTGCCCCTACAGGTGACATTATTTTTACCATTACAGCCAAACCCATTGACCACATGATGTGAGCCCCTACTGTGGAAAATTTAGCCCCTTTCTCCCTACAAGCCCTCACCGAGCTTTATCAGAAGCTGGACTTTGCCACCAGAGCCAGAATTTTTGAGATTTTCTTGCGAGAGAATGCCCAATTTTCCAAGAAGAATCCTCCAAATCCTTCTTCCATTTTCCCTAATCAGGCCAACCAAATTATTTCAATCATTTCTTACATCTTAGGATATCGTTCTAATCAGTGAGTAGATGATCCCATTTTAGGATTCCTCTCCACATTTTCCAAAGACAGCAAGCCCTCTATGATTTTCAATTTCAGTCAATTATTGGCTGACAATATCCATGAGAAATTTATTAAATTTCCTATAGAGAGAGTGTTCAATTACACCTCTATTTTGATTTACATGTTTATCTATTATCAAGTAGAAAATTTCAGTTTTGCATTGCAGAAGTTGGATGATGCAAGGGATCAGTAACCAGTGATCTTTCAGACCTCACGGGTCATGAGATATCAGGAGGAATTCACATACAAACAATTCATTGAAGACTTTGTTCATCCAGCTATGAACATTCTCAATAGTGCAGTGCAGCCCAGAATTAGTGAGGAGATCAAAATAATTATGCATCTATCAAACCAAGAAAATACTGGAGATTGGTACATGTATCAAAACTACATGGAGATTAGAATCTATGGATGTGAATTGGCCCCCCTATAAACTCCCCAAGTACCTCCCAATGAGGATCTTTGCACTGGAGTATATCAGGCAGATGTTAAACTCAGATGATATCCACTTTGTAGTGGCCAAGAAGAAGGCACAATTCAAGATAAAGAAATAGGTAGGCCCTTTTGTGTGCAACATAAGGACAATAGGTGAGAAGGCAGATAAAATATTCAAGGAGATGAAGTTCAACTTGAGATTCACATGGTCTTATGACACTTGTGGAATCATCTCAAAGCTCAGAGTGGAGAACAAGAACACCCCCTACATACACACTTCTAGGCAAGAGATAGAGCAATATGCCAATCAGTTAGAGTGGGCATAAAATACCCTGAAGGAAGCCGAAGAGTAGCTTGTTTCTACTTCCAGTTTGTAGATTCTTGTCCCTCAAGAGAAATCAAGTAAAAGGCAGAGGGAGGAAGGATAATCATCTACTACTAGAAGTGAAGCCAAAGAATTTAAAATCAGTTATAGAAAGAGACCCAAGGTAACTCACAAACTAGAAGTAGACAAAGATACTGAAGAGCAAGTAGCTATTGTGATCACAGATTCACCACTTGCAACTACCAAGTTCACTACATCTCCTTCTAAACCTTCGTCTTCACAAGGTCATAAGGAGACTGAGCTCAAATTACAAATTGTCCAAACAGATAAAGAAAAGACAGTTTTTGACAGGTATAAAGAAATAAAGCTCAGGAATGAAATCTTGAAGAATAGCACTTACAACGAATTCTAGAAGAAAATTTCCAGCTCCCAAAGTAGATTGTTGTCAATATTTGATACTGAGCATGGTAAAATGCAGATGGCCTTTCTCAAGGCCTAGACTCCACACCCCAAATCAGCAGCAGATTACAAGAGCGCCTGCTTTGAGCTCAGTATAAAGGACATACATCCCATTGATCAAATGGAGATGCATAAGCAAACTGGTGAGATGATATCCTCCACTTTGACTAACATTTCCATGTCCTTATCCAAATTCCATGTTTCTTTTGCAAATGTATAATCACATTTGAAGATGGAGAAGGTCTCCTCCTTGGCCAAAGACAACAAGATCAAGTCTTTGGAATACTTGGTGATCAAGATAGGGTATGACCCTAAATATGTTAATGTTGTTGAGGATATTATTAGGAAGAAGAACTGGACATTATAGTATTGAGGAAACAACTCAAGCTTCCAGCTATAGAAGATCTAATGATCAAGGACATTGAAGAGGGTGAAGCATAGAAAGCAAACATGATGAAATTAATTATAGACCAAAATATACATATCAGACAGTTGGAAGCAGAGTTGGAAAATTTGATAAAGGAGAAGGAAGACAGTTTGAAGATGGCTATTATTCCCTTGGATGTTGTGCCTCTTTCTTAACTTCCATGAACAGGAGCAGCCATTGCACCTACTACTTCAACTCAAACTCCCAGTGTTGAATAGGTCACACAAACACTTAAAAATATGTAATTATAGTCAAAGGAAATAGAGAATTTACAGGGCCAACTCAAAGCTTTGGAAGTCCAGAAGGCCAAAGATAAAGTTGCTCACACTGCTGAATTGGAGAAATCTCAGACATTTGGAAAAGTTGAGCCAGGTAGAGAGAGACACTTCAATTGGCTAGACCTTGGCCCAAGCCAAGGAAACAATTTGGATGAACATATTAGACTCAATGAATGAGATTTGGCCTTCTATCTGTTAGTGTCAGTCTTTCCAGCCTTCCTCCAGTGATAAAATATGCTCTTACAAAGTGATTTTGAAGTGTCAAGGTCAAATTTTGTCATTTCAATGAGTCTTCAAGCAAAATTTGGTCACTAGGCATTAGGTCTAGGGTTTGCTCTCACTCTTTTCAAAGTTGCCCAAATGCCAATATATGTCACTATTCAGCTGAGTCTATCATCATTCATAGGGTTTTCATTATCATCTCAGTGTCTAATGAGTCATTTTACACCTTGTTCATGTTTCAGTTGCGCCTAGGTAAGGTCATTTCCCTCTCCTAGGGTTTTGAAGGCAATTTCTCTTGGACAGTAAAATCATCGGCAAAAATTGTTTCCTGATGTTCATACACCTTCTCCTATCCTTAAAGTACCTTACCAAATGCTTCCCATCATTGATATTCCCCAAATTCCTCATTTTCGCACAAACCCTAGTTTCTAGCTACAACCTGGCAATTTTCTAGGTTGGGCCACTGTTTTGCCCTTTTGGACCCCTTCCCCTCACTCAATCTCTGAGATTCCACTTTCCCCTGCTTCCTAACATCCCTCCCTACTTCCAAAAAGTTCCCCAATAATTTAGAAGCCCCTTATCCCCTTCATTTCACTTCATTTCGACAAAATTCCTTGTTTCACACATCGGGATAAGTTTCACTCAAATGGTGTTTTAGAGAAATAAAAGACGAATTTGGGAAAAATGAGAGAGGTTTTTGTCCAAAAAATGCCAAAGAAAAAAAACCTCCTTCACTTTTTGCACAGTTGTCATTTTTTTAGAGAAATGTCAAAATTACAATCGCCAGATCCAAGGAGGTTGGCCAAGGCACTAAAACGGAGAAAGAGGCTCGATCCCCTCCATATCTTGGTTGAGGCTTCACTCAAGGACCAATGCACTAAATAGCCTAGCCACAGCACAAATCCCAATAAATTTTGAGCATTTTGGGTAAATTTTGGTTTTTTTTAGGCAATTTACAGGTTTTCTCCATTAACGGGTCTCACCCCCCGTGAGACCCTTCATCCCGGCAACTCCATTTTGCAAAAACTCAGCATTTCCAGATTTTTCATGCAAATTTACACATGTTCATCAAAGGAATAGAGATTTGGCGAAGTTTTGGGCCTCCAGAAAGTCAAAAAACAAGCAAAAAATGACTTTCTGTCACTTTTTTGAGACACAGAAAGCAGTCTTGGGAGATTGCAATTTTGGAGGGGCAAATGACCACCAAATTCAGAAATTCCAGTTGGGTTGGAAAATAGACTCAGAGAACAGTAAAATCATCGGCAAAAATTGTTTCCTGATGTTCATACACCTTCTCCTATCCTTAAATTACCTTAATAAATGCTTCCCATCACTGAGATTCCCCAAATTCCTCATTTTCGCACAAACCCTAGTTTCTAGCTACATCCTGGCAATTTTCTAGGTTGGGCCTGTGTTTTTCCCTTTTGGACCCCTTCCCCTCACTCAATCTCTAAGATTCCACTTTCCCCTGCTTCCTAACATCCCTCCCTACTTCCAAAAATTTCCCCAAGAATTTAGAAGACCCTTATCCCCTTCATTTCACTTCATTTCGACAAAATTCCTTGTTTCACACATCGGGATAAGTTTCACTCAAATGGTGTTTCAGAGCAATAAAAGATGCATTTGGGAAAAATGAGAGAGGTTTTTGTCCACAACATGCCAAAGAATAAAAACCTCCTTCACTTTTTTCACATGTGTCATGGTTTTAGAGAAATGTCAAAATTACAATTGCCAGATCCAAGGAGGTTGGCCAAGGCACTAAAACGGAGAAAGAGGCCCGATCCCCTCCATATCTTGGCCAAGGCTTCACTCAAGGAACAGCACTAAATAGCCTAGCCACAACACAAATACCAAGAAATTTTGAGCATTTTGGGTAAATTTTGGTTTTTTTTAGGCAATTTACAGGTTTTCTCCATTAACGGGTCTCACCCCCCGTGAGACCCTTCATCCCGGCAACTCCATTTTGCAAAAACTCAGCATTTATAGATTTTTCATGCAAAATTACACATTCTCATCAAAGGACTAGATATTTGGCGAAGTTTTGGGCCTCCAGAAAGTCAAAAAACAAGCAAAAAATGACTTTCTGTCACTTTTTTTAGACACAGAAAGCAGTCTTGGGAGATTGCAATTTTGGAGGGGCAAATGACCACCAAGCTCAGAAATTCCAGTTGGGTTGGAAAATAGACTCACAGACCTTTCCAACAAGCCTACTCTTGCTTCATTTGGACACCTGGAAGTGCCCCAAAAGTGGCCCCAAAGGCACGCGACCCGTGAGGCAGAGGCGTGTGACCCATCAGGGAAATTTCTCCAAATTTCACTGTACAGCTCAGAAAAACGCAGTTTGACCCTGTTTGACTTTTTGGGGTGGAATATTATCCTATTTGATGTAATTAATGTACTTTAATGACACTTTTACTCTTATGTACCTCTTCTAGAAGATTCATTCATAAAAAGGTGAAAATTAAATGAATGAATTGGTTTCCTATCTTATAGAGGTAAGTTGTTTTGATTGCCTAGTTTGTAGTGCTAAGTTTAGAAGTGGTTGAAACAGCTCCTAGGATAGTGAGATCGACCCATGGAGGTAGGGAAAGAGGTTAGATGATCTATATTATGTACTTTCTTGCTCATTTTCATGGTTGGACTCTTGAGGGAGAAAGCTTCTATTGTATTACTCATTGTATCTCTGCAATTTTTGGCTAAGGAAGACCAGGGTTTTGCAATCCTTTTTGGGATTCTTGTGGTTACATGTATTTATGGTGTGCTTCTATTTGTACTTGTAAGTTTGTTATGTGAATCATCTTCTTACTTTTTCTTCTGCAAATTAGGCAAATGAAGTGTTAAGGTAGAATTCATGGTTGTTATGCTCTGCCTTTAAATTTGCTTAATATCAATGTTTTCAGCTGTTTAAGGAGACTTCAAGGTGATTGCTTGTTCTCCTTAGCTCCTCACCAGTCATTCTCATCCATCCAAATCTTTCAAAGGCATCAATACAGTATCCTACCTTGCCCCAAAGAACCCCCTGCGAAAACTGTGTCCAATCCCCGCACCCAAAATTGCCTTTCCCCAATTTTCCACCAAAACCCTAAAAATCCCAAATCAAACCTTTTTATCAGTTTAGTAGCCTAAAATCAGTGTTCTTTATTGGTTATCTCTGTTCGTTGAATATCTTTGCTGAGATAGACAGGAGAGAGCCCTCTCCTACCCCGTAGGGCTAGCTACGAAGCTAAGTGGTTTGATGTTGCCTTGGAGTTTACCTTTTTCAGCCTGAGGTGAAATTTCAAGCGCTAACACTTTCAATGCAACTATGATTTGTGAAGATAAATTCTTCAAAACCATCGGATCCCTGCCTTATTCTTCTTCTTAATCACAACGGAAAATCCCAAGACTACTTACAGAACCATCATAGCTTTGATAGGTTTGTTATGAGTTCAAAACTAAAAATAAGAAAACCAATACCTCTCCCTATTATTGATGGTCACATTTTTTTTTAAGCTTATGTTATTCAGCGATTTTTCCTTTCTTAATGCTCTTGGGGTTTGCCTTTTCTCGACTTTGCCTTTCCCCTTTTCTTCCTATGCAGATTCGCCCTCTTCACGTGTTCCAGAATCTGGATTCTAAATCAGTTTTTTTTTTTTAAATCCCTTTTCCTTCCTATGATTGTTCAGAAGTTGAGCAACCTTGGAAACAATGTCGGTCATTTTAGCCATGAGCTCTAGCTGTAGAATCTTAGGCATCTTTCTAACAAGAGCCTTGCCATGCCACTCATTGGCTTCAAGGTCCACTTCAATGGCATTCCAAAACGAGGGTTTGGAGGCCAACATCAATGGTTGTCACAGAGTGCAATACCTCGATCATTGGTCCAGGTAGAGGCTATTTTGGAGGAGGATCTTTGCTAAAAAAATCATTTACAATGGAATAGTCGAGATGTGGGAGACAACATCTCATAAAACAATACATAACATGTCCTACACGTTTGACAAACATTCTAACAGTTTCTCTATTGCAGCAAATTAGATCAAATTCGAAGCAATATTTTTTCTTTCATTTATGATGAATTTTGAATTTTGATTTTAAGCTAACACATTGAATTTTTTTTCCTTCCAGGTCACGCGAGAGCCTACTTATCAATTTTCCATGAGTTCTTTTACACAATAAAATATGGAAATTAGAACAAAGTGAAAGAATTGATTTTGAATTTCAAAATTTCACATTTTCCTTCTTTATAAACTTGATTTTTTTTTATTGAAAATATTTTTGTCAGGTTGGCAAATGAGTTGTACTTATTGCACCATAAAATTGAAAATTTATTCTAAAAATCACAAAAATTTGTTTTTATTTGTTAGTCCTATTCTACTAAAGAAATGGAGCATTCTTTTAAATAAAAGAGAATTTCCAATGCATCCATTTTCATAACAAGATCATAAGTAGACTCACATCCAAGTTTGAAAAATATGCCTTAGTGAATACTTGGACTTGAAAAATTAGTTGATCATAAATATTTGGTGCTAAAGAATGTTGAAAAATGGAGTGGTGTTGTGGCCTAATGACTAGTTGAAACCAAGTTTTGAAATGATCTTTGTTTGTTTGTTTCTCCTTAATTGTCCTATCACAAATTTCTTCTTGTGGAATGTGTTCAAAATCATGAATGCACAAGGAATCATATGTTAGATATTCTTGAATTTCTAGCTCTATTGTTTGAACTTCATAGCATGTGATCCATAACTCATTAATCTCCTTACAAAGATAACTAGAAGAAGCTTCTAGGTTCTTTTCTTGTGGATCCTCTTCATGGATGCTTTGTTTCTCTTCTATCTTTTGAAATCAAGATTCATCCCTAGTGACCATTCGAAATTGTGGACCAAAGTTTAAGAAGATCCTTGTGGTGGCATACCCTCCTTCTCTAAATGACTTCTTTAACATCATATTTTGTAGATCTTTGTTTTTCAAATAGATTTTGTAGTTAATGAGTTTTTGTTAATTGGTTGGGGGTTTTGTTTTGGGATCTACCTTTCTAATTTTTTCTAAATGTAAATAACTATAATGAAAATCAGTTTTTTGTGTGTTTTATTTAAAGCTTGCTATTTTTACTAAATTTGGATGTGATTCCCTGACAACGATGCCAAAAATGTCAAGTCAATTTTCTAAGTAAACTAACACGTGTTTTACTTGTCAATCCAGGTTTGTAGACTTGGAATAAAGTCTAAAGTATATGGATATCAAATAAATTCAATTTTGGAAGGCAAGGCTCAAAGGTTAAAGGAAATTCCTATTAAAAATAAGTTATAATTTTAAAGAAACTAAAAATTCTTTGATTCAAGAGGTAGTAAGCGAAGGAAGAGGCTCCTAGCTTAAGAGGTCCTCATTTTCCTTCCCCACAGTATTGTCCCAAAGAGGAGAAACTAAAGAGCAACAACTTGTTATGTGTAGAAAGCAAGAGAAGAGGCTCCTAACTTAGGAGGTCTTGGTGGTCCCTCCTCACAATTCTACTGCAACAACATTACTATTGCGTCAAATCATAAACTGGAATTCAAGAAACAATTCAAGAAATGCAAGACGATGATTTTTAGTTGTGATTCATAATTTAATAGAAAGATAATTTAACTTAAATCCTTGGTTGTCCTTTCGTATGAAAATTAGATATTAAAACAAAATCATTCAGAAATCATAACACATCTAAGTAATTGAATCATAAAACTGAAATAAGAAATCCTAAATCAAAGCTATGCTAATTTATACAAATATTAACCAAAGTGTACTTAGCTTGGTATGGGGACCCTCCAACCTTGCCTCGTACACCTAAAGAACTTTGCAGCTACAACTAACTTAACAAAGCATCCATAGCATGAAGAACAATAGAATACTAGAAATGGTTCTTCAAACTATCTCAAAAGTCTCCAATAGTCTCCATACCAAATTACACACGCCTCCTCTTATTTATACATGAATTAGGGATATCTTCTCAATAAATGTAAATCCCTTAAATATCCACTAGATCCATACTAGTCTCAACTTATCCCTAAATACTAGATATAAATCCCATGACACATCAAGATCTCCATGATATTTCTCCTTGGAATATGGTCCACCTCTTGAGTTGAAATTCGAATTTGTCCTTGGGAGGCCAATTAAGATCCTCCTAGAACCTCCAAATAAGCCTACACATGTCACAAAACTCATATAACACACACACACACACACACACACATATATATAATAATATTATATATATATATATATATATATAATATATATAATATATATATATATATATATATATAAATATATATATATATATATAATATATATATATATATATATATATATATGAAACCATGTTAATTTCCTAGTTTTAATCATAAATTCACTTAAAAATACATAAAATAAATAACTTTGGAAAATGATTATTCTAACCCATATGATCATGGAGATGATTATTTGATGTATGGTTTTAGGCTAGATAATTATGAAATTAGGGCTAAAAGGTTATTAAATAATGGAAATATGGATGAAGATGGAAGACAATTTTGAAACTCAACAAGGCTCTAATAAACCTTTCATTATCATCCCTATAGTTTATTTCTTCCATCCTTAATATTCTTTGTCTCCACCAACTCTATGAACTCTATTATGCCTTATTTAAGTCTATTTTATTTTTTCTTTACATTGCCCAAGCTAATATTTAACCCTCTGATTTCCTCCTCATGGATGTGTTATCTCTATGCATCTTCCATGTATCTAGTCCTTATTCTAAACTTGTTCAGATATAGCCATATCCTTAATTCAGTAATTGTGCATGTAAAAAGTTATATTACCAATAATAACTATCAAATTGATCTAAACTATACAATTTTCAAATAATTATGCATAAATTTCGATATTTTAAGCCACTAGTTTCCCTCTTTTGGTTCACTAGGAATTTCTATTATTCAAATCCAACTCTTGGGTCAATAGATTGATTCTAATGTTCACTAAATTTAAAATGAATATTCCCTTATTCAATTATGATATTCGAGTAGAACACCTAAATTTTTCCAAACCCACCCCTTTTTTAGAGTTGTATCGCTAACAGAATTAGCCTAGAGGCCAAGATTTACCACCCATAGAGGAAAATATAAGAATAATTTGAAAAACGTGTACAACATACATTAACAAGAATGGTAATGGTAAATTCATAGAATCTCTTAGATTTCAATTTAATGCTCCAATTAAAATTTGTAGCAATATGGAATTGATAAGTTTCAACCTTTTGCATCTTTTCTAAACTAAGAATTTTGGTCAAATTGACTATTTGCCAAACTAAGCAATTTGAAAAAACTTCACTAAATAAAAATTATATACCTTTATGAGTAGATAAAGTGTTGAGAAATGAAATTTTCATTTATTTCCATATGAGATCCCTTTTCCTCCATTCAAAATCTCAAAACCCCCAAAAAAGTGACCCAAAATAGTGGATTTTTCCCTATTTTGCTACATCTACTCCAAACTCTTGCACATTAGTCCATTGTTTCACTAGGTATTTTCATTTCAACTCTTCTAACACTATAATAATATCATTAGTAACATCAATCTTTGCACTGAGCATCATCCTATTCATTAAAAACCTATAATTTCGATTTTTTCACAAATTGGTGCATAATTGGCTAGTGGCCCTCACTAATGCATTTGAAGTCCTCATTGCAATAGAATTAACCTCATAACTTCATTTGATTTCGATTTTTTTTGTGATGTTATGGCCAAAATAACATTAAAAAATAGAGCAAAATTTGCTTATGGGTCACCTTGTGGACATGGCTATTGACATGGAACTTAGGATCCATTTAGTACCATGGGAAATACCATGTCACCTCCTTGTTCACCCTGGCCATACCCTATCATCACTCTATTACCTCCCTCCCTTTTTATTCCTCTCTTTCTCTTATTTCTTTTCATATTTCCTCTTCTTCATTTTCTTTTCTTTTCTAAATTTTATTTTTCCATTTCCTTACCTTTACATTCTAATTTTATATTTCATTATATTTAGGGACCCCACTTATACATGGTTTCCTACCTAACAATTTGTGATTTCCTAAAGTAATGGGTAGGCATGATCATCCACCTTTACCCCACATGTTTCCATTTTATATCTAATATATATGGTAGGGCTCCTTTTTGGGCCATTAAGATGCACCCAAGTTAAACTAATCAAAGTTGATTGTCCACTTGATCAAATGATGCGGAAGGGAGATGATCAAATTCCACCATACATCGTGTGGGTTTGATTTATAGGGATTTTTTCTTATCCCCAAAGTCCCAATACTACTTATCTTCATGGTACTATGTTTCTCCCTCTAATTTTTTGTTGGGGTTTTTGTTTTATTCATAACCACCTCTCCAAAGTTTTAATGCGCTTATGCCATGTGGCCCCTACACTATCCTTGGAGCCTACCATTCTACACTTCCCCTCGACCTTCTACCTCTATGGCCTCTACCACATTGTACACTTCCCCTACCATATACCATCATGGACTTACCAATGGTAGTCCATGCTACCTAATACATGGCTTCCACTTGGGTTCCATGTCATCATGTATGTAAAAATTCCCAAATGATCAAAAGGTCTTAAATTTTTCCAATAATGCTTATTTTCAAAATTTCACCCTCAACCACCATGGGAGTTTTTTTTAATCTTATCACAACTAATTTTATCCCTATGCATGTTATTTTTACCTCTACGGCTCAAATTCAAACCTTTTACATTCATTTTTAAAATTCATTTTTCAATGCATTTTACCTAGAAATTTAGGCTTCTTCCCTATTTCATCCAATAATGCTTTGAAAATTCATAAATTTGACCAATTATAAACCCAAATTCATTCATATACAACTTAAGATTGGTTAAGTTAACACCTAAGACTCAATTATCTAAATTTCCATGAAATTCCCCTAATTTCACTCAGGACAATTTGATCATAATTGGTAGGAATTATATGAATATTTGTGTTCTAGATTTTTTTTTTCTATTTAAAAGTGTTAAATCTAAACCATGTAGACTTTATGTTGAACCTGTAGCTTTGATACCACATTATAGCACACCCTTGTCTCATTTCTAGGCATATGTCATTGCAATTCAACCTCTCTAAATTTCAATTTTTAAGGATTCCTGACTTTACCATACTCTAAGATCATGATTAATTATTCCCAACAAGGCTCTAATACCCACTAGAAAATTTTCATATGCTCTATTAGAAATTTTGTTACAAAACCAAACACCCAATCTGAGCTTTGTTACCATTAGGTAACAATGTGCTCCACATAGAAAACATGTGTGCAATCCTCACAAGTAGCCATGCATAACAACATATACATACATAATAATATGCAAGCATAAATAATTAAGAATATAATTAATGTTGTTTTTTGGCTAGTTGTGGCAGGTATTCCCCAGTTACACAAGTTAAAAGAAAGAAAGAAAAATTAAATTAGAAGAAAGAAAATTTAATCTAATGTGCAAAGAGACATGTAGGGGTGATTTTAGGGGTGAATGTTCGCCCTTTGGCGAAATTAGGGGGTTTTAAATTTTTAGTGGGCGAATATTTTGTATCATAGTACATTTTTACAAATCACCTCAAATAACCCACCTTATTTTAAGGGAGAGGGTAAAAAGGTAAATTTAGCCCTTGCAATTAGGAGTTACAACCTTCCATTCGCCCATTTTCAAGAATAGGTTTTATTTAAGTGAATCCATTGGCCCATTTTCAAGAATAGGTTTTATTTAAGTGAATCCTATGGGCCAAAGGCCCAAATACCATATTTATAAAAGAGGTATGGTAAATTAATAAAAATATAAATAAATGAGAGGTATGGTAAATAAATAAAACATTTTTTATATTTACTCATAAGTCACCTTATATACATGCAAGGGTGTAAACAAATAAAATATAAGTAAAGTGGAGGTATGGTAAATAAATAAAATGTCTTTTTATACTTACTCAAAAGGTATGGTAAATAAATAAAAATATAAATAAGCCAGAGGTATGGTAAACAAATAAAACATTTTTTTATATTTACTCCATAAGTTACCTTGTATTTATGAATGGTATGGTAAATTAATAAAAATATAATTAAACGAGAGGTATGGTAAACAAATAAAACATTTTTTTTATTTTTTTTTATATTAATACCATGCAAAAAAACATTATTAACCCTAATATTAGTATTAATAAAATAAAAATGGCACATGGTATTGACCCATGGTATTCACCAAAATGGCACATGGTATTGACCCATGGTATTCACTTGGAATGTAGCCTATTTAAATGGGGGAATTAAACCATAATAGATCCATATTTACTCTGGATCTACTAACCCCGAGACGTATCAAATATAGTGATATGCAACTAGCATAGAGTGAAAAAATATTTGATCCAATCAAGAGTAAAAATGGATGTGGTAATTTAATGTATGTTAACATTTTAGCTTGGTTAAAATAAAAATAAACAATCAATTTTATTAATTTTTATAAACTACTAATAGTAATTTTTAAGCTCCAGGTTTATGATAACCGATGGTATTGACCCATGGTATTCATGTGAACATAGACTATTTATAGGGGAAATTCTATCTTAGATCCATCTTAATTCTGGGTCTACCAAGTGCTCAGAGGGATAAATAGATTTCATCCCCCTAAGAGTGGTAGATGTGGAGTTAAGATGGATATAGGTTGGTTTTTATGATAATGAAGATATTAAATAGACTTAGGAAATTATATTGTAAAAACATCTTAAGTGAATGGTTAAAGCATAGACATTGGACAAGTATATTTGTATACTTCTGTTTTAAACTGAAACAAATCCAGGGCTAAAAGGAATGGATTGATTGCACTAGTCATCCTTCTATAACTTTCCAACATATGCTGGAGTAACAGATTGTAATTTGGGTAATTTTTCTAATTACAAACAGGAACATACTTGTGTATTGGCAGGGTGGTTACGAGGTCCCTAGAAGTGGAGTAAACAGATTGTAATTTGGGTAATTTTTCTAATTGCAAGAAGGAACATACTTGTGTATTGGAAGGGTGGTTATGAGGTCCCTAGAAGTGATGAATTTGATTTTTTCTTGGTTCTGTATATAGTATTAGGTTTTTTCTCATGCTTTTTGTGAATGGCACAGGTGAATTTTATCTTACACCCACTAGATTATCGATATGTAATTTCAGTAATTTTGATTTCAAAAGAT
>APFE031322227.1:97190-110137 GCA_000404065.3 Pinus taeda | reverse complement strand
TTCGACCAGGGATGAGTAAGAGATCATCATTCTCCAAGTGGAATCAGGAACTATGAGAGAGAGGACACTAATCAAGACTCCAGAAGATGACTCACCTCCCTACAATCATCTATATATGGATCCCTCATCACAGAGATCCAAAGGCTGGAATCTTGTATCTTGTAGAGAAGTGTTGTTGGTTTCCTGGTGTAATTTCATAGTGTTGGGTGATCTAACCTTTACTTGAGGTGAAGAAGGGCTTTCTCGATGGAGGATGATGCTGGGTTAGAACATATGGTTGTAATCCTCTTGCTAATTTTGATCTTAATAAAGCTATTCAAGTTTTCCTCCATATTCTTGTATGTTTGCTTATATATGCATTTGTATGGTTAACGCACATCTGGTCCTGTGTTATTTATGAATATAGATCTTTGTTCTTCGATAGTAGTATGTTGCTGTGATTCCACAGGTGCTCTTGAAGCTGGGAAGATGAAGAAGAAGTGGCAAAGCTCTATCAAGAAAGACAGGAAACAAGGAAATCAAGCGCAAGACTAAGGTTGGTCTCCTTTGTTCCACTCTTATCTATTTTCATAAAGGAAAACGAAAGTAGACTTTACTTGTTTGTTTCTAAGATAGCTACCAGTATTAGTGGGAATAGCAGCATCCAAGTGGACACTATTCCCGGTAACACCAATGGTGATATGACCAGTGAACGCAACAACCCAACCTGGCTTGGATGCGGAAGGAAAGTGTCATGTTCAAGAGCGACTTGCTACCAATAAAATTTTTTCAAGTTTTCTTCCCAATTTTCCCCAGTCATTGCTGACCAATACCTCTTTATTTTTGTCAAGGTTGAGGAGGATAACTATTCTTGTTCTATAATCCACCCTTCGGGAAAACCTGTCGATATATTTTAGTGAGCCTAGCGATAGTGAAACTTGTTCTCGTCCATTTGGACGAGTTTGTGGCTATTCGGTTTTAATGAGTTTAAAAACAAAGATAACTCGGTCCTTTCCAATTTTAGAGAGTCTGAAAGGGATAGAAAGGAGACTCCAAAGATTCTTTTTCATCATATAATCCCTTAAGTCTGAAAAGGCGTAAAATAATATGAAAGGGATGAATTTTCGATAGTTTTAATGAGCCGAACAAGACAAGCGCTAGATTTTTTTGTGTAATAATCCGTCAAGTCCAAAAGATTAAAATCTAGAGGAGGGATAGCACTTCCGATGACTTTAACGAGTTGGAGAGGCTAATCTCTCGGCAATATTTTCATATTTTATGAGTCAGTTGAAAAGAGCTTAGAGGAGACTCATTTTTCAAGGAATGAGTGATGATTTCGGGTAGCAACTGATTCCACGTAAGGTTTGGAATTTTCCAATCACGGCAATGTCACAAGGATGGCTAGTAGAATCACTCTTCGCAGATGTTCCTCGAAAGGGTAAACAATCAAATGGAGGTGAATGATCGACTGAAAAAACAGAGTGGAGGTGATGATGAGAACACGACCAAGGCTCAAAAGCTGGCGATAAGGCATTCACAATGGTTATTTATCGGTTCATTTTTTAATGAGCTTAAACTCTGGGGGAAACATTTTCTCATGGCTTATGTTTATTATTTTTTTTAACAAGCTTGAACTATGCACTAAAACTACTCATGATAATGGTCATTGATTCTTTGATTCACCATTAGCATTTTGTTCTTTCAAAGATTGTACTACCTGTTCATTTGCTTCATCAAACCGATTAGAAATGAAAACATATGCTTGATAAATGAGTTAAGAACACTAATATTTTACTCAAACTACGTGAATGGTAAATTAAAAGTGACTTTTACCTCTCATTTTACCATTTCATTTGAACTTGGTTTGTTGGAGCTCTAGAGGTGCTTTTCCCCCCTGATTTTCACTAGCTGATTCTGGGAGATTTTGTGGACAATTCCTGACACTGTCTGGACTAGGTAGGAGCTAAACTTGTGCTCTTCAATTGCATTCTTTTATTTTTGAATTTTGAGCCTGTTTCCTTGCCTTGTTGAGCCTCTGGGGTTTGAACAACTCGCCCTGGCTCCATCTCACCCTTCCTTAATCGAAAGGTGCGATGCATACTAGTCTTCTCACTGACTAGTCAGTATGCATCACTCCCAGTACACTTGCTGGGGTGCGATGGGCGCAAGGAGGAAACTTTTTGCACAGCTTTCTCATAGATTTTTGCCTATTTTTTACCAAATGAAGATCCAGACTCTTCTCTTATTTGTTTTTTCAAAGATTCATTGGAGCAAAATGGTTGTTACATGGCGAGAACACAAGCATGAAGAAGAGGACACGGTTGCTTTACATGATCCGGGCACAGTAGCTGCATTGCGGAACTATGGCTTGTTGAAGTTTTTCCATATCTCTAGCATGAGGCAACAAATCAGCCTGTTGCAATATCTCCTCAATGCCTGGGATCCTATCAACCAGGTGTTCCAGATTAGGGGCAAATTGATCCCGTTGACTGTCATGGACATCTATCTTTTGACCGATTTATCGAGGCATGGTTCCCCTCTCTCATTATCGGGCTCCGCCCATGGGGGTGAGTCTGTGAGGGAGTATATTCACCGGCACTGCAGAGAGGGATCTCAGCCGAGTATGGACGGCAAGATCAATATCCGAGATGTCATTGATCGGACCTTGTGGACCATTCTGTTCACTTTTGCTAGACTGGCTGGTAGTTCTGCTCTTCACATAGCTAACAGGTCTTACATGCAGTATGCTTTGGAATGCCTTGAACCGAAGGTGTTCAATTGGAGTGATGCAGTACTCTCTATGATGAAAGAACAACTGACCAAGGTGAAAAGCGAAAGATCCAAGAACTTCGGTTATGGTTCTATTTTGACCGCTTTCGCTTTGGAGAGGATCCCACTGATGCAGTCGCAGTACATCTCACTTGGCCTACCTCCACCGACTGAACCACAAATGCAGAGATGGGTTGACCTCATGTCTCGGCATGCTTGCCAACCTTAGATTTCCTTTTCTGATACTTTCTTCGAGTGGTTAAATTGTCAGGAGATGGTTTATGCCAAGTTTCCATATGCTGGCATGGATTTCTGGGGTGACCCGAATTTGGTGCTGCCGGCCGGCGAGCAGTGGGGTGCTATGGGTAAATCTTCTGACCATATCTCTGTTCATTGTTCCTTATAATGTTCTTATGCTTTCTTTAATCAAGACTAATCAAATCTCATGTGCTCATGAAGATATTGGACTAGTTCGACCGGCAGTACGCCGCAGAGACCCAGCGGCCGCTCCAAAAGGGGAGGTTGTGGGGAGGTCCATCCTTCACGACCTTGACGTGGTCGAGACTCTTTCAGCACTATAGGACTATATCGAGCGTCTTACCCTTGGTATCTCGGATGTGATGACTGACGAGCTGCCTCTGCGGTTGCAGCGACATACTACTGGTGTGTCGAGTCGATGGACTAGGCTTTTACGCATGATTGCACAGGCGGTGACTTATTGTCACTAACATCATTAGACTAGGGTGCCCCCTAGCATTTCAAGTTTTGGGTCATTTGACCGGTTTTGTCTTGGTTTGAGAACATTATGTATAAACTATAAATAGTTATGTATATATTTTTTATTTTCGGAGCTTTACTTTGGTTAAGTTACATGATCCTGCTGCATATATTGATGTGATGCTTCTCTTTTATAAATGTCGCAAATGGCTATCTAACACATAATTTTCCAATGAGTCTGTCAATGTGTTTAAACTTCTGGAAATATGTTGATATTGAATGAAATCAAACTGTATTTCCAAAATTCTAACTCTTAGGAACATGCGATAGATGGTTGGATTTCGTACGGAATAGATGCCAGTGAGTTGTAGAATGACAAGTTGTGAGTCTAACCTAAAGATAAGTCGGCATATGCCATGTGTGATGGCATCAGAGAGGATTTCTATCAACGCACTGTATTCGGCGATATTGTTCATTGACCGACCAATACATACCCCTCTGAAACTTACTAACTCGCCGCTGGGATCGAAAATGGCCCATGCCGCAAAAGACAGGTTCCGCGAACTACGACTCACTCCATCGGCATATCCAACGAATGATTCCAATAGGTTCGACATCTACAACAAATGAAAAAAGTGGATTACCTAACCCAAATAATTGCTCTTAGCGAAAACAAAAATGTAACAAAAGCATGAGGATTACTACGCGGAATTAAGCATAGTAACGCTTGAGGTACAACCCATTGCGAGGTTGCGCCAGTGGAATCCCATCATAGTCCATCAACTCGTAGGCTCCTTTTGCTAATACACGCTTAACAATATAGGGACCCATCCATAACGATTTGAATTTCCCTACTCCCAACTTATCGGATTCCTGGTCGTAAAGTAAGATCAGGTCACCTTCTGAGAAGACGTGAGGTTTGACATTTTTGTCGAACTGTGCTTTGACTCGTTTCTTATGAGCTTTGTTAGCTGAAGCTGCATCACGACGGGTTTCATCCAATTGGATTAGTTCCAAGAAATGAGCCTCTTCTTCTGAGGTTCCGAGGAGAAGGTCGACTGCGAGTTTGAGGGACGAGATTTCACATTGAACCAGTAAGATTGCTTCCAGACCGTACACTAGTTGAAAAGGTGTAAACCCAGTTGCATTTCTCACCGATGTCCGGTATGCCCACAAGGCCAAGTACAGGATCAGGTGCCAATTCTGTTTATGGAATCCTATCATTCTTTGCAGCATGCGATTTAGGACCTTGCCTCAACTTGTCTGTTAGCTTGCGGATAGTACGGAGTAGAACTTTCATGGGACAGTCCTAATTTGATAGCCAACTCAACCATCATGTGATTATGAAAATGCGGTCCATGATCTATGACTATGGTTTGTGGAACACCGAATCTGGAGACTACATGATTAAAAAATAAAAGGGAATCCATTCTGTCGTTGTTGTTTAATGTAGGCATCGCCTCGGCCCATTTGGTAGAACAGTCTACCGCGACTATGATATACCCATGCCCCCCGGCCGAGGTGGGGTTACATGTCATGAAATATATGCCCCATTTGGCAAATGGCCTAACAACAACTACTGGTTACAGTGGTGCGGGTGGTCTTCTGGTTTTGCTATTGAAAATTTGGCAAGCATGGTAACTTCTAACTACGGTTATGCAATCTTTGAACATTGTTGGCCAGAAGTATCCTGCTCGCAAAAATTTTTGCGCCGTAGCATAACCAGATTGATGCCCCCCCCATGCGCCTGAATGAAAATCATTCAGTACCTTTTCGGCCTCCTCATGGGTGAGGCACCTCCACAGAACTGCATCAATACCGCGACGGTAAAGGGTATCACCGACGATCACATAGTCTTTCGCTTGGTATCGAATCCGTCGTTGTTCAGAGCGTGAGGTGTTAGACCTATATGTTTGTGTCTGGAGATAGATGATTATATCTCCGTACCATGGATCTCTTGAAGATATCATAAACAAATTTTCATCCACGATTGCTTCTTCGGATGTTGCATCATTGGACGATGATGGGAGATCACATAGTAACTCCACGAATACCAGTGCTTTCTTTTATTTGGATTTTTTGAATTCCAGATCAAACTCTTGTAGAATTTCTATCCATTTTGAATATTTGCCCCCTAGAAACTATCGCGACAATATATAAGTCATGGGGTTGCAATCTGATAAAATGGTAGTTTTTCTGAAGAGGACGTAGTGTCAAAATCTCTGTATCGCTTGAACAGCTGCTAGGGCGAGCTTTTCAACGTAGGAGTATTTCATTTCCGTATCATTTAAGTTTCGACTTAAATAATATATAGGATGTTCAATCCCTACCCCAACAAAACCATTGCTATGGTCGTATCTGCTACAGCCAGATACAGGTTAAAGTCTTTTTGATAATCAGGAGCATACATTAATGACGCTTGTATTAGAGATTGCTTTAAAGCATCAAAGGAAGCTTGCGTGACTTGATCCCAAACGAAGGGTACTTATTTTTTTCAATAGACGAGTATAACCTTTAGCTAGTTCGGCGTAATTTGGAATGAACCTCCTAAGGAAGTTTGCTTTCCCTTGGATTTTCTGAATTTGAAGCAAGTTTGAAGGTGGAGGCAAATCGATGATTGCTTGAACCTTACATGGGTCAAGACAAATCCCATCCTTTGAGACCACAAAGCCAAGTAAACGACCAGAACTAATACAAAACACACATTTGTGCGGATTGAGTCGTATCTTGTAGTGTCGGCAACATAGAAATATCACTCTCAAATGCCACGGCTGATCGGTCTGCTTTCGTGAATGAGCTAGAAGATCGTCGATATATGGTTGAACGATGTTCTTGATGTCATGGAAAGCATAGTTCATTGCTCTCTGAAAAGTTGCCCCTACGTTCTTTAAACCAAAGGGTAACTTGCAATATGCGAATGTGCCCCACGGACAAATGAATGCACTCTTTGACTAGTCCTGTGGGCGGATGTTTATTTGATTATACCCATAAAATCCATCCATAAATGAAAATATTTTGCGTCCGACGCATTCATCAATTATCTGGTCAATAAAGGGTGTAGGGTAGTTGTCTTTCAGACAAGCTTGATTTACATCCCTGTAATCGACGCACACTCTAATCGTTCCTTGTTTCTTCATCACAGGAACAATATTCGATACCCAATCGGTCAGAGGAATTGGGTAAATAAAACCAGCATGGAGGAGTTTTTCAACTTCCGCCTTGATGGAAACGACCTTTTTGTGGAGGTAAATCCCCTCTGTGGACAAAGGCGATCCCTACTAGCCCAGAATGGGTCTAGCAACAATCAAACAATGCTATCACGCAAGTTTCTAATTGCAAATTAAAGACCAATGATGAGGACCTACCTGGACTCCAACGTTAATGCTTGTAGAAGAGTTGACACTCCCATTCCTTTGCCCCGGCCGGTCATGATCCACACGATCTCTGTGAATGGACACCTGCACATACAAAGAACGACACAAACACAAGCATAAAATCCAATAGATGCAACTATATATCAGTCAGAAAGGATATAACTCATCATCATTACAAAGAACAATAAGAGTGGAACCATAATAATAGTCGTCTATTATTGATAAACAAAGAAGAATACAACCATAATTCTGACGTCAAATCCTCCTTTGGCTGGGTTATCAGCAGCACATGTCTTGCAAAGCTTGTTGGGAATGGGAACAAGCCTCTCTCTCCTTGGTTGTTTGGACAAGAATCTCCTTACTTTAGATTTAGCCTTATGGGAATGAAGAAGGCTTCTTGCAGCATGAACTTAACAATTCTCAATCTTTGGAACTATGTAACTAGCTTGCCTAAGGCAAAAGGACAAGCTTTCATAGATAGAGGAGGAGGAGTTAGGATCATCCACAATATTCATGGGATTGGCTTTATCACTAAGAAGCTTCCATGAGAGGTGGAAAACCACTTCCCCTCTATGGAGATTCAAAGCCAAACCAAACCAACTCAAGATAGATTCAGTTCAGGAGTGGGTTAGGATGAACCTTCAGTTGTTGGTTTGTTAAAAAACCTACCCATTTTGGCTGGCATGAGTGCGACTCTGAGACAGAGCGCCAGCTGGCCCGCCCTCTCTAGAGGATTTCCCCCATTGGCGCAAGTGATGCACGTGAAGCTGCGCCAATGGAAAAAGGGTTGTTTTTATGGGTTTTTTGTAGAAGATGTCTTCAAGGAAAATGAATTTCAAGTTTAGGGGAATGTAAGGCAAGTGTTTGCAGGTCATGTCACTTCTCGTAGGTCCCGGAATAAGTCCTCCAAGATGCGGGAGACGGGTAACAGGGACGGTGACAAATTGCTGTGTAACAGATGCCCCCTAAAGCATGAGGCCCGAGAGCGAGAGAGGGGTGAAATGATTTACAAGAACATGGCCAACTGAAAACACTGCCGCCAGAGAACCTGCGTGGAGAAGTACAACTAATATCTCAAGTACATGATGTATGTGGTATGGGCGCAGCCATCCAGAGCAGAGTACATAAGAATCTAGATCCAAGGTATGGACGCAACCATCTAGTGAGGATTGATAAATAGACTCAGGCATGGTCGCATCCATCTAGTGAATGAGTCATGTAATGATCATAATAATCCACAAAATCGCAACCTGTATCCCAACAGACAAAATCCAGGGTCTTGCGTTCCATCTCGATCCGAACAAAGTACAAGTTCAAGGATGCAAATATAGGAGTCGAAGTTGAACATGCAGGAACATCGTCTGATTACCAACCAATGATGAAAATTGTTAACAGACGCGAGAGGTACCACCAATAATGACAATGGTCCTCAAGGTACTATAGGTGCAATCTACACCGTGCGAATCAGTGAGCCGGCGTCGAACACCCGTAGAATCATTCGATTGGAGGCCAATGATGAAAACCTCACGTCGAACATGAAGAACCTGCCATTGAGGCATGCAGGCTCCAAGGCACCTGAAGGGAGTCTCTAGGTCAACTTCCTTGATAATGAGCTGAAGTCGACAGGAAGCGACCTTGATCGAAGGTGGGCCATAGTGTTTCCCACATCATCGACGTGAGACAGAGGAGGATAATATGTTTTGTGAATCAGGATTATGTGAGTTAGCAGAGGGAGGTTGATTATTTTGCAGTGGTCAACTTCTCTTGAACATATCAGCGGCATGACAGTGGACTTGGAATTATTTGACATCAAATGATCAGAGGTCATGGTGACAAGGCAACGAGCAAATGATAGGTCAAACAGGATCACCCAAACCCACGGAGGCAAGTGAAAAACGAGATGAGATGTCCCCACCCAGACACGAATGCAGACAAGTGCCATGTTCAAGAGCAACATACTGCCGACACGACAATGATTCTGGTTCTATTTTCCCCACCATTTCTGGCGAGTACCCCAGTTATTTTTATTAACAAGCTTGACGGGGATATCATATGCTTGTAAAGCGTTGTTTCGACAGAATCCAATGTCACCAAGTTTTAACGAGTCTGACAGAGGAAGAACTCAGTGCCTTTTCATGTTTAGAGAGTTTGAAAAGACAGCAGAAAAGTAAACTCCAGGGGTGTCCTTTTTTGTAAAGTTGTGTCTCTCGAGCCCGAAAAAGTATAAAACAATGCTCGAAAGAACCGCCTGACCATTACAATAGAGGAATACTTTTCATGATTAGTGATTTCGACCTGAAAAAGTAAAAAAGCGATCGAAACCACGTCGTTTCGTAACCGTTAACGAGCCTGAAATGATAAGGGTCCGACAATCTTTTCGTTTTTACACGGTCGGAAAAGAGTTTTAAAGACGATCGCCTCTTATTTACATTTAACGAGTCAAGAGGAATAACTCAGAAATATTTTCATATTTAGACGGTCAGAAAAGAGCTGAAAGCAGACCTCCATTTTTATTCTCTTTAACGAGTCAAAAAGGGAAAAAATACTTGGAAATCTTTTCGTATTTCACGAGTCAGAAAAGAGCTTAAAGGTGACTTGTCCTAGAGGAACGAGTGGTATAAAGGGTAGCAACTGGTTCCGGCAATGGTGGAACTACTCAAAACATGCAATTGTCAAGAGGCTGGCTAATAAAACCACTCATTGTTGCAGTTCCTCAAGAAAGGAAAAAAAGCAAGTGAAAGCATATGATCGGCCAAAGAGATGGTGGCGATGGGATGAAAACAACCAAGGCTCATCTAACAGAATTTAGCAGATAAAGACAGCAATCACGAGATGTACATCGGGTATAGGTTCATTTTTACACAAGCTTGAACCATGGATAACTCTGCTTGGATTCAGTTTCATGTTTACACAAGATTGAAACGAAAAACTATGCTTGTTATAAGTTCGCATGCCCCCAGCATAATGATGCAAAGCAAGGTACATGCCCCCCAAGCTTCATTGCATTCAACAAAGTGGATGGAATGAAGGTTCACTTTCGAGATCTTGGAAAGACTCGACTTGTATTTTACGAGATCTTAAGTAAAGACTCGATTGGGAAAGGGAGTTGTTTCATTTTTTAATGAGGTTGACACAGTAAAAGAACTATCCTCATAACCCTTGTGTTAGTTTTTAACGAGCTTGACACAAGATCAGGAACTATGCTCGACCAGACCGAGTTTCATTTTTTAAGGAGCTTGACATAGGAAAGCGAACTATACTCCAACCAAACCCAGTTTCATTTTTTAAGGAGCTTGACATAGGAAAGGAACTATGGTCCGACCATACCCAGTTTCATTTTTTAAGGAGCTTGACATAGGAAAGGAACTATGCTCCGAACGAACTTCATCATTATGAACAGGAAGTCGTTGCTTCCAAGAGTGCCACTCCCAATGGAAGGATAACATCTTGGAAGTCAGGACCCAATGCCCCCAGGACACTATGCACGATGGCGGCATCACTGGATACAGGCACGGGATAAGTGTCCACGTAGTTGACCTGCGGCGAGGTAGATACAACCGGTGGATAAAAATCAGGAGGGTATGACAACTACGCAGGAGACACTGGAGGACTAAAGAAAGATAATTGATCTATAGTCACGATCCTTCCGTCGTGTGGAAAGCAAACCTCATGAAAAAGTGAAGAGACAATGGCCCCCATGGCATAAACATAGTCACGGCCAAGGAGAAGACTGAAATCTAAAGCACCTTGGTAACTAGTATGTCTATATAGATGGTTTTGCCTCCCAAAGTAATAGGGAACTTTGGAAGGATCCCTAACGGTTGACTGGTTCCTCCGTCAAACGCCATCAGATTCTGCGTGATCGGCACAAGCTGTGGGGAACCCAAAGCTTGCCAAGTAGTGGAAGGCATAAGACTGACAGATGCACTCTCATCCAAGACAGTGCCAGGTACTGCCTTATCATAGGCATGTAGTGTAATCTGGAAAGGCACATGGGATGGAAGGCGGAAGGTGGTCAAATGACTTCAGTCGAAGGAAACGACTGAACTACTTGGTGGGAGAATCATATGATTGCCCCCCTGCTCTAAAGGAACCGAAGAAGGACTCTCTGGATTAGCTGGGATAGGAGGGTCGTTTTCAGACTCAGGAGAATCTGATGAGATGAGAAGAACATTAGAATGACGCTCCTTCGAAACAGAGTGATCGACAGGTGGTGAACCCGAGTCGACACTCGTTCCGACCAATGGTTGGTCTGGAACAGGCTTAGCAGAGCCAGGTTCGGGAAGAGGAGGATGGACAAGAGAAGGATCTAAGCCAATCTCTTTGTCGACAGGGGGAGGATTTGAAGAGAGCCTTTGATAACCAACGGGGAGCTGGGGTGAAGAAGCTATAAGACTTTCCAAAACAGTGGAAGCTTTATCCATGAGCGGACAAAGGTGAAGGAGATGATTGCCTTCACATAGCCTACAGGGGAATCGAATCTTCCCTTTCGTCTTACCACTGCCAGTTGATAGGATCGCATCGCCATGAGCTTCAAAGGGCGATGAGGGGCAGGCCGGATCGTGAGATCATACTTCTAAGACCTTAGGATGGCCAGGACAATCACGAAGAAGATGGTCTCCCTTACACAATTTACAAGGAAACTTAACCTTCCACGGAGGAGCAAAAGGAGTTACGTCCTGAGCTGTACTTGGGGCAACAGCTGCACTTTTAGCCTCTAACTTACGTGACTTCTTCTTCTTCGTCGTCTTCTTCTTCTTCTTAGCCACCTGGTTACTTGAATCCAGACTTTCACAAGGCGAAGTAGAAGATGAAGACGTAGAAACAGGCGAAGATGGGGAGAGGTCCACCTTGGAATCGACATGATGTTATTCGCGTGGAGGAACTGATTGACCAATAGTTGAGACATTAGGAACCACAGAGGTTGAGAACAACCAAACAGGCAACCCAACAGGTAACCCAGGAAGGGACAATGTTGCCATGTAAGGAGCACCAACATTCCCAAAAGGAGGAAAATGACCAGGATTCCCGTTAGAGGGGATTCCTGGGTTGGTGAACTCTGGAAAAAGTTGTCATCAAAAACTGGAAATCGCACACGGGGCTGAAAAAGAGTCAAGACACACAATCAAATGGTCAACAAGCAGAATCTAACAGGGCGTGTGATCGCAGGTGAATAAATTTTAAGACACAAGGACATAACTTGACCTTTTCATATTTAAAGAGTCAAGAAAAGGATAAAAAGATGACTCTAGTCAGCTTCGAATGTTTAATGAGCCCGAAGTGACAAATGCTCAGATGAGCATTTTCTTTTCGGGAGTCCGAAAAGGATCAAAAGTGCCTACTCTGGAGAACTAGGCAAAAGGCTTACCAGACAATCCGTAAAACTGCATATACACCTTGGCAATCGTATGAAAACAAAGGACTTTCCGTACGGCAGCCAATCTTCCCGAATGTTGTGTTCGATGCATTACGGGTCATAAGGTGGCAGACATGGCTTCCTATGGATAAAGGATGATAACCTAGTGGGGTCTCCCCATATACTCGACGGTACGTGGGAGCACAAATCCGTACTAGACCACTATTGATTCATAGAAGGAGGAATCACCCAACCTTGAGTGGAAACAAAAGTGACTAGGTTTAACGACGTTGGAGCATGTCTCTAGCCTAGACCTCTAAGAAGTGTGCGTTATGTTCCAATGTGTTGTTAGATTCATTCAGTTCATTTTAAAGTTGATCTTGTATTATGTTTTAGTTTTCAAGCCCTACCGCATGTAATGTCTCAAAATTTCCTAAATGAAAACTATATGCCACAATATATCATTTCATTCGATGAATGCTAACTAAAGTAAGGAGAGAGTTTCCATTCACTTCCAAAAATGCAAAAAATTGATCACTAAGAGAAAATATAACAAATTCTCTAATGCACTAATTTCATCAAGAAAAACTAATGCAAATCAATTCCAAAACAGTTTTTATTTTTATTTTTGTGTGTTAAAACAAGAATAAAAATATGTAAATTCAAATCAAAGAAAACTGATCTAAATCTATGATTGATTTTTCAGAATGTAAACTATGCAATTGTAATCTATGCACAATTCACTTGAAAAG
>APFE031322227.1:58741-92068 GCA_000404065.3 Pinus taeda | reverse complement strand
TTTGAAAGTCTAATTCTCTATATAACTCAATGATTTTACTTGGAGTAGACTTTGGAAATTTTATGCGATCTTTCATTTCCTCACATGGTCTTTCTTCTGCTAAATCTTTCTTAACATCCTTCAGTAGATGTTCTTCCTCTTCTTCCAAACTTGCAATCACACACAAATAGTTAGTTTTAAAATCACAAGACCTTACGGTCTTGTTTAAGGCTTCAGTCATCAAATCTTTCGACTGCTTCGAATCATTCATATGATTCAACTCCTCTAGCTCTTCATCACTTTCAAAAAGTAATGGTCCACTCTCTAGGTAACATATAGAAACTTCAACATCTTCTTGAGCATCTTCCTTTTACTGTAGCTCAACTGTTTCGAGCTTCTCTTTCTTCTGTCTGGCATCCATAACATGTTCAAGTTCCCTTAGTTCCTTTATCAACTGCATATGTACCTGATGATTCCACTTCTCTTGTAGTCTCTGCCATCTCAACTTCTTTCTCATGACATAACCACGCTTCTGGTCTTCCTCATTTCTTTGCAACATCTCCATTAATACCTCAAGCTGAACTGCTATCTCAGCCTTCTCCCTCTCATATTCCTCTTTGCTTAACTGTCTCTGTATGCCAATTGCCTTGGCATCCTTCTCCTTTTGTCCTCTGTTATGACTGTCACTAGTCATCTTCCTTTCCATCTCTATGAGTCCCTCACTCACTTTACTATGAGTTGCACTAAAGTCTCTTCAGCAGCAAGTCCTGTCCTACCGCCACTTACCTCACCAAGTTATCCTCACTCAGTCTTTTGGCAAGCAATTGGTTCTATCTCTGGAACATCCTTTGAACACTTCTCTTTGCTCTTCCTGGCTTCAACTCATCTGCCTGTTCACAACTGTATTCCTTATCCAATCTCTATTGGATTTCCTCAAGGTTCTGCCACCTCTATGTTTTCACCTAGAAACTTTCACCAGCTTCCTTTATCTGTTAGCAATTCTAATCACATTGCCTTTTGGGAGTTGCAATAATATTTAAATGCAAAGACTACAATACTCTATTCTTCAAAAACATATCATCTTACCGCCAAGATCTCGTCTGATCTTGTCCTTCCATTCGCCTGCACTTCATTTACCTTCAGTATCTCACCACTTCTGCAAATTTGTTCCAGCAAATCTGTATGCAAAATTTCACTGTCAATCAGATTTTAAAATCTAATCCTCTCTTCCAATCTTCTGGCTTTATCCAGCAAACTTCAGTTGTCAGCAATAATTCCTTCTTTGCTGAGTTTCTTCTTTGCTACAACCATCAATCCTCAATCCATTTCTTGTCAGTAAAACCCAATTCAAAATTAACCAAACACAATACCTGTTTCTAAGAACTTAATTGTTCTTCTCCATTTTTCCAGTTGTACTCCTTTACCTTCATTCTGATCACTTGCAATTGTATATGCTACATATCAGATCTTCATCATTCATCACACATTCAAGAATACATTTCAATTCAACAAAACCTTCTCATCATCATTCAGAAAATAAACATTTCAACAGAGCATTCCGGCTCTAATACCAAAAATGATGCAAGCCTGGAGCTTGCCATACCCAGGATCTTCAAATAACCATGCATAAAAATGCATACTCAGCATTTACCCAAATCAAAACATCAATCACTGCAAATTCATCATTTTCCCATTTCAACATGCAGAAGTTTTCCATTATATGGTTTTATGGTTCTAAAACCATGACCATGAAACCATCTTCTCAAAAAAACAAAAACCCATTGATTAAATCCCAACCACAGCTTGGAATCAAACTCAATTCATAAACTCAAATACTTTCCATCTAAAACAATTCCAAGACAACAAAGTTTTTCAATTCTCTATACACATGCATCACCCTCTATTCACTCAATCATACTTTCATATTTTTAATGCCAGAGTTTAAAATCAAACTCAATAAAAAGATGTTGCCCTGCTACCATTTCAATCTCACATGAAAACCTTACATCCCAAATCCAAATCTTGAAACTCTTCGGACATTCCCATAAACAGTCTCAAAGTATATTGGTCGAACTCAATTAAAGAGTGTGCCTTACCTTTATACTCCGATGATTAATCCTCATATGTCTTCCACTAATCTATTTAGTTCAAACAGCTCTAAGTTTTCATTAACAAACAGCTCGAAGTTTACCACTTCAGCAAACTTACTCATTCTAGACTGCGCCCTTCAGATTCTAGATTTTAACAATTGAACTATTCGACTTCTGAAATTTATTTGTTTCAAAAGTCCATTGTCATAAAACATACCTGCTGTCATCATGGCATAAGTTTGTATCTACGTTTCCTCCAGGCCAACTACAATACGCACTCTCTACAGATCAGTCATTTGCGTCCAAATTCAACACATCTCCAGGCTACACGTGGACTTCAACGCATCCTCATTCAAGATTCACTTCCAAATACATAATTTCTTCAACACTGCCTCACAATGGATCCTTCATTTCAGTTGTAGAACGTCCGGCAAAAACAAAACTTGTTTCAATTGACATGATTAAACCAGAACTCTGCATTGACTATCAATGTAATTTCATGTGGCTTTATAACTACCGTGCGCCCTCACTATCGATCAAAACAAAAAAGCAATCGATTGGACTTATATCGAATTGCTAATTCGAATTGGAACGCCTTACAGATACCCTAACAGTTCAATGGTATCATCTTCAACGCTTACAGTGTCAGATCTTCAACAACGCCATACTCCAGCAATCTGCTTCTTCAACCAAACACAATCATTATTAATGGCAAGTCATCATTCACAATTTAATGCTTATTTTGCAGGCCGAATACCAGAAATCATTAACACATTCCTGAACAACGAATCTCCAGTGCTTAACGCTTTCTACACTGCATTATTAACTCAACGTTGTCCATTATTAACTCAACGCTTTCTACACTGCATTATCAACGCTGTCCATACACGTACTAACATGTTTTCCCAACACATACCCATTCTGAGTATCGATTTAACTTGGTTGCAGTTCGGCTATCTGCAAAACAAATCGACTTCACAATTTCTTTAACACAACATTTCAATCGATCATTGCCAATGTCCAATTACAGAATTTTGCAGAAACCTTGTGCCCTACTTCAGACAATGTCTATTAAATTTTGCAATTGAAACCAATTTCAGTTTTCCCCAAATGTAAATTTGTTCAATTCTATGAACACGGTTTCATAATACGCCCTTATAAATCGACATTAAAATATAAGAACTATAATGCTGGCTAATGTCGATTCTTTACTTATGTGCAGAGATTGTCTATAAAATTTGTCAAATGACTGAATTTAAGATTCTAACTCATTATACCAAATTGACCAGAAATACAAAACTCACACAAAATTTCAGAACAATTCCTTATTGTATAAACAAATTCAAATCAATTTCAAAACCCTTTATACATGGCCAGATATTCAACATTTGGCCCTTACAAATTTAGCAAAGGCTTACAGCCTTGGTTGTTCCAAACCAGATCTCTACTCCTCTCACTATTCTCTATCTCCTTTTCTCTCAAAACCCCTCCTATTTATACAATTTAAAAAATCATTTAATTAAATGCTCAATCCCTTCAATTCCTCAACAAACTCCTAAATCTCTCAACAGCCCTAAAGGATAGCTCTTTATCCCTAAAATCCTTCAACTAATTAAATTCCCTCATATCCTTTTATTAATAAAAATATATTTACATAAATCCTCACCTTCTCCTATCTAATTCAAATTAATTAATAAAATATTAAAAATCATCACACCCCATATTTACAAATTAATATTATCACACCCCATATTTACAAATGGAGAAAAAGGTCTTGATGCTCCTGCATCAGTTTACAAATCAAACAACAAGACAAAAAGCAAGATCCCCAGCGGAGTCACCAAATTGTTGTGGAGGTAAATCCCCTATGCGGACAGAGGCGATCCCTACTAGCCCAGAATGGGTCTAGAAACAATCAAACAATGCTATCACACAGGTTCATAATTGCAAATTAAAGACCAATGATGAGGGCCTACCTGGATTCCAACGCTAATTCTTGTAGAAGAGTTGACGCTCCCGTTCCTTTGCTCCGGCCGGTCACAATCCCCACGGTCTCCATGAATGGACACCTGCACATGCAAAGAACGACACAAACACAAGCATAAAATCCAATAGATGCAGTTATATATCAGTCAGAAAGGATATAACTCATCATCATTACAAAGAACAATAAGAGTGGAACCATAATAATAGTTGTCTATTATTGATAAACAAAGAAGAACACAACCATAGTTCTAATGTCAAATCCTCCTTTGGCTGGGTGATCAGCAGCACATGTCTTGCAAAGATTGTTGGGAATGGGAACAAGCCTCTCTCTCCTTGGTTGTTTGGACAAGAATCTCCTTACTTTAGATTTAGCCTTATAGGAATGAAGAAGGCTTCTTGCAGCATGAACTTAACAATTCTCAATCTTTGGAACTCTGGAACTAGCTTGCCTAAGGCAAAAGGACAAGATTTTATAGATAGAGGAGGAGGAGTTTGGATCATCCACAATATTCATGGGATTGGCTTTATCACTAAGAAGCTTCCATGAGAGGTGGCAAACCACTTCCCCTCTATGGAGATTTGAAGCAAAACCAAACCAACTCAAGATAGATTCAGTTCAGGAGTGGGTTAGGATGAACCTTCGGTTGTTGGTTTGTTAAAAACACTACCCATTTTGGCTGGTGTGAGTGTGACTCTGAGACAAAGCGCCAACTGGCGCACCCTCTTTGGAGGATTTCCCCCATTGGCGCGAGTGATGCACAGTGAATCCACGCCAATGGAAAAAGGGTTGTTTTTATGGGTTTTTTGCAGAAGATGTCTTGAGGGAAAATGAAGTTCAATTTTAGGGGAATGTAATGCAAGTGTTTGTAGGTCATGTCACTTCTCGTAGGTCCCGGAATAAGTCCTCCAAGATGAGGGAGGGGGGTAACAGGGACAATGACAAATTGTTGTGTAACAGGCTTTCTTGGGGTGCACCTGTCGTAGCCGTTGTCGTACCGGTTTGACATCTGGATACATCTTAATTTCATGTTCAACTATGCTCGAGTCAATACCTAGCATTTCATCATATGACCAAGCAAAGACATCTCTAAACTCGCGAAAGAGAGTGCTATATATTTCTAGTTATGAAGAAGAACAAGATTTGCTGACATGAATATTCTCTACAACATCTATTTTGGTCGAGATATTTATGGCGGTAGTCTCTTCAATATTGGATAGGTTTCTCTCAGAATCCACCGTATTTACAGTATTCGTCAGAAAGTCAAATACTGAAGGATGGTCTAGGTAGCTGGAATTATCTTCTTTCTAGTTCAGAAGATGGGAACGATGGTGGTAATCTTCCCATGGTGCGTTGTCAATCATCATCGATTGAATGATTCCTTCATCTGTAGAGTGTACTTGCGACCAAGGATCTAAAGGGGTTCCATATTCCTTAGACCTATCTATCCAAATGCTTGATGAGCGTTGATACGGGTTTGCCTCCCACGCTAAAAACATTGATTGCTATAATGTTTCCAGTGGGGTTAGAGGCAATACCCGCAGATGATCCATTTTAACATCGTTTTCTGACATCTTTTGAATGGAAGATGTCATATTGCAGGTTCCTACGTTAGCCATTTCCGCCAAATTGGTTGGAGGCGGTAGGGTAAAAGTTCCCATCAATGTGGAGTCTTTTAGTAGGCATATTCTGATATTGTGAAGTGCGCTAGGGCATCCATGGATCATTGGAATGCTTCCCGTAACTTGTGAACTGTTGGGGAGAAAAGTTTATTGGTCGATGATTGTAATTCCTCCTTGGGAAGGAAATGAAATTTTCCTAAAGTAGGTCGACACAACGGCTGCCATGGCATATATCCAGGGTCTTCCCAGTAGGATGTTGTAATCAAGGTTTTCGTCGATGACTTCAACATCGATTTCCACTGTTTTCCCCCCCAGTTCGACTTGCAAGTTACTTAATATCCCATACAGGGTGTATGTTCGTCCATCAAATGCTTTTAATGTCGTCGACGATTGCGACAAGGATGGAGACCCTAGAGTTTTCTAGCAACTCATCGACATAATACATGTGGATGCCCCCTCATCAATAATTGTTCTATGAACAATTTTGTTGAGGGTTTTCACTTGAATGAGGAAAGCTAGTTGAGCTAGTAACTAAGGGTCATATCCTTTGTGATTAAAAGATACAAGATTGGAATCTGTTGGGTCAATCCCACCTATTGCTGATAATAAAGCCTACTTTTGGGAGGGGCAATTTTGCAGTACCTCAAGAGTCGACATCGCGGAGGGTGATTGGGCTAAATCCTCCACTATATTATAGTGTTGTGCTGCTCTGGCATGAGGATTAAATGTTGATTTGTGTACTACTCCCTTTGGCAGTTTTATTATTAATTCAGGAATGATGGGTGGCACAACTTCAGTCGAAGTTGTTGTTGAACTACTCAGTTGATCATTATCCTTGTTCTATCATAGAATTTATACTTCTGTGATCCATAATTTGTTTAGAAATATTTTTGGCGAAATCACATAATTGATCATTTGTGACGCGTTTCGAACCAACTAGTGTGGTTCATCGTCAACTTGTCCTGACGATGAACCACACTAGTTGGTTCAAAACGCGTCACAAATGATCAATTATCCTTGTTGTTCAACATCTTTGGATTCCCGTAATCCTTATTCCTTGTCGATATGAGAGCATCATTCAGTTGCTTTGAAACTGACAACATTAGCACTTGGGACGGGGAATCATTTTCGCTAGCACCCAGATTTGTTCCTGGGTTCGGAAACGGATTAGTCAATACAACTGAGGTTTTTGAACTTTTGAGGAATTTTCTAAGTTCATCTTTATATGGACACACTCTGGTCCAGTGATCCTCGTCACATATATGGCATGGACTTTTTGGTTTCTTATCGCTAGAAGGGTTTGAAAAATATTTTTAGGAGATGAGTCCTCCTGGTTCTTCTTCTTCCCTTGTTTTTTCTTCTTGCCTCCCGGTTGCTTGGGTTCTTTGCCTTTGTCTGTCAACACGGCATTTACTTCTGAGGCTAGAAGTTCCTCATTTGTGTTTTGACTCGAAACCGTGTGGGCCTTTTTTGACGTAGCCTTTACAGTTTTTGTGCTTTTCGTACCTATCACGCCATCGCTAGCATGAGAGTCTTTGTTTGATTTAGGAGGGGGAGGAACGAAAAATTCTAGTCTAGGAGCATCAGGGATTTTATCGTAGAGCATGCCAGACTGAGTATAAATCAAGTCTAGATATTGTGCACGAGCAATAACTTACTCTTCAGTGATGGCTCCTCCCTTTGCCACATCTTCTGTAATAGCAGGTAACAATGACTTAATAAACCATTCAGCCAATAACTGATCAGGAAGATACGTTTTTACCATTATACGATGATGTCGCCATTCATGAATATGATTGGATATGTGAGTGGCCATCGTTTGTTTGAAATTGGTAAGTAGCTCAGTTCCTGTTTCATACCTTATGGGTAACTGAAAATGTGTTAAAAAGGTTGTGGCTAAGGTAGTAAAGTTATCAAACGAAGCTCTAGGAAATTTGATATACCACTTTGCTGCTGGACCAGTTAACATTCGCTGAAAGAGGCGAAGCCTGATCGAATCATCATTGAGAGTGTTGGATGAACACCATAGATGAAAGGCCATCACATGATTAGATGGGTCTTCACTGGGATTTCCATTAAAATTAGGAATATCATATGGAAGTTTATGCGGAATCACCGGCCACCAAGGGGCGTAGGCAATTGGATCGTTCGTTAGTTGATTTAGATCTGGTAACTCTAAAGTTGCCGCAAAAGGCAACTGTTGATTCAGGCTTGGTTGAGTATATCCAGGATAAGATGGAATTTCTTGAGCAGTTGGTCTTTGCATACCAGCATAATGCATTTGATGTTGGTAACTTTGGTAAGGTTGATGGGCATAACCATTATGATATGGTTGATACGACTACCCGTTACTTGCAAAGACTTGATGCTCATATCCTTGGCAAGCTTGCTAGAATTGTAGTTGTTGGTATTGCACCAACCATGGTTGTGAAGTCATGGGCTGTTGTCTAGTACTGACTATTTGACCAAGATGGGGGGTGGTGGTCCCTGTTTGAACCTATGCCATTCCACTAGTTGGTGATTGTGGTTGTGTCGTAGGTACAAGAGGTTGTTGCATTATAACCTGAGAAACTTGAGGTTGGCATACAACTAGCAACTCTTGTACTTGTGATACTGCCATAATAGCCGGTGCAGTGGTGATATTTGTCATAGGTAAACTTTGTTGCATTGAGCATACAATTCTTGGTTGTTGAGGCAGGATTGGCACCCAACCGCTAGTTGTAATTCCAGCATAACCTAAATTTTGTTGTGAACTCTCGCATGGTTGTCCTTCCGAAGAAAGCAATGAAAGGGTATACGGCCCTCCATACAACGGTAATCTAGTACTCAAAGGAATGATTTGCCTTTCGGGACCGATTTTCCCAAATTGACACTGTGAAGGATCAATTTGTCGAGACTCAACGTAAGAGATTCCGGATACAATTCTGGACGAACAAATAAGAATAGTCCATACTGTCGAAACAACCCCTAGATGGATTCCATCCAATGATTGAGAGCTAGTTGGGATAGATGGCATGCCGACAAACATTTTCGGAGTAGCAACAGGAATTTCTGTTTCTGTTGTGTTGGGTAACACAGTCCTTGATGTTGACGGTTGTTTAGACATATTAAGTCTATCCAAAAGATTCCTTAGCGATTCTTCAGGAACTTCCGATGGCGGGAGAATATCTTCTGATGAAGAAGGATACAGGGCGATCCTAGCTCCAAGTTGCGTTGGAGTGTTAAATGGAGGATCTTCCACAATCTCTTCTATGGCAATCAATCCAGGAGGAAGAGGTAGACCGCCAGGTCTGTAAAATATTTCTGGTGCCAAAGAAGATATAAGTTCTGTAGCAACAAAGGTTTGAGGAGTAACACCTTCCGAATTAGCTGTATATGGAGCCGATTCAGGAATAGAAGTGTTTACCATCACACTAGGATCAATTGTAATGTCCTTTTGTTGCTGCAGAATTTCTTCTGTAGAGGTAGGGATACCAGAAATGTTTGGAGTAACCGAAGTCTCCGAGGATGTCGGAGTACTAGCTCGAACCAACCTAGGGGACTTTGTTCTAGTCAAATGAGTTCGCTTTTTCCGGAATGGTTTCGCTTCCAGAGTCAATGACGGTTGACTCGTAAGTCTCCACGAACGACGGGGTTTTGATTGAATTTCTTCCACGATTGCGGATTACTTGATCAACTCAAAATAAAAGGGGAAATTTTTTTCAAATTAAATGACTTTTAGACCCTTTGACACAACTTGTTTTTTCAATTTTAAAGAGTTGAGAAAATACAAAAAATGACTCTAGTCACCTTCGATTTTTAATGAGCCTGAAGTGACAAGTGCTCAGATGGACCTTTTCCTTTAAGGAGTCTGAAAAGGAACGAAAGAGACTTCTCTAGAAATCTAGGCAAAGGGGATTACCAAACCAATCGCAAAACTACAGAATACTTTTTATGGTACGACAGTCAATCTTCATGAATGTTGTGTCAGTGCATTGCGATCGATAGGGCGACAGACATGGATTCCTAAGGATAAAGGATGTAGCCTATTGTGGTCTCCCAATATATACTCGACGGTACGTGGGAGCACAAGTCCGTACTAGCACTTTTTGTCTCAGAGTGGAGGAATCACCCAACCAACAATGAAAACAACAGTTACCAGGTTTTACGACGCTGGAATACGTCTCTAGCCTAGACTTCTAGATGTTATGCGTTAGGTTCCAAAGCATTTTTAGATTCATTAAATTTATTTTATAGTTGATCTTGTTTAAAAAATTTCCTTTCAAGTTCACCGCGTGATGTGTATACAATTCCTAAAATGCAGTCTAAGATGATAAACAGCTGTTTAATCTTCTTTTGGCAATGAAAATCCTAGCTACTAAGGAAAGAAGGTTGAGAGTCTTTCAAAAAAGAGCACAGAGCACACACTAAATGCACTATCCTAAATCAAACCAAGCAGTCTAAATGCAAATGCACATGCATTTATTTGTTTTCAGCCTTCTTAATGTATAAATGATGATAAGAAAGCTAAGTGCAAATCCGAATTATTTTCAAAGCGACAATACTCAACAATTTTTTTTTCAAAATGAAGTGAAGGTAAGGGCGACACTTTGTGATTTCGAAATGAAAACTATTTTTCGACACTTTAAAAACTACTAATTCAAATCATATACAAGAGTCACAGTACAATCGACTATCAAGAACAAAGGGATTCTCTTCTATAACTGAAAACGATACTTACGACACTTTCAGTTTTAGAAATGACAGTTCGATTACGCTACTTCTTTGCAAAAGAGAACTGAAAATGGCGCACAATACACAAAAACACTTACAATTCTTTACACAATAGAGGTGGAATGATGGAAGAGAAGGGGGTTTTCACAGACATATACTGACCATAGACAGCAAAACTCCTGAATAGAACTAGAAATAGTGAAGAAAAAACCAAAGTCTAAAGGTAAAGTTAACCTTCCCTGACCATTGCACCTGTCACATAGGGAATCCAATATGCAGCGCACCTACAACACACGGGAAGTGCGATGCATACAAACTACCTTGAAGGGAGGGTGCAATGGTACCAGTGTGAGAATTTTAACCAGTTTTTTCTCACAATTTGCAATTCAGTTCAAGGATTTAGGCCAAGTAAGTGATGTTCAGTAAATGTAAATCACAGGGGCTGATCTAAGGAGGTTACTAGAGCCACCACTTAGGGCAATTAGAACATTTGCAGATCAATTGTTCAATTCACAAACAAAACTCAGAGATAGACTGAAGTAGCATTGATCTACTTTGCATTTGTATAACAAATGCAGTTCGAAGGCTAGCTGACTTGACTTCAGGCTCTATCTGTAAGTTTATAGAACAAACAAAGATAGAATAACAAACAATCTATTCACTCCCTAGTGGAGTCGCCATTTTGTTACCAGGAATAGTGTCCACTCAGAGCTGCTATTCCCACTAAGACTGGTAGCTATCTTAGAAACAAATAAGTAAAGACTACTTTCGTTTTCCTTTATGAAAATAGATAAGAGTGGAACAAAGGACACCAACCTTAGTCTTGTGCTTGGTTCCCTGCTTGATTCCTCTCCTTCCTGATAGATCTTTGCCACTTCTTCTTCGTCTGCCTAGCTTCAAAGAGAACCAGTGGAATCAAAGCAGCATACTACTATCGAAGAACAGAGATCTATATTCATAAATAACACAAGACCAGATATGCATTAACCATACAAATGCATATACAATCAAACATACAAGAATATGGAGGAAAACTTGAATAGCTTTATTAATATTAAGAATAGCAAGAGGATTACAACCAATTGTTCTGACCCAGCATCATCCTCCAGCAAGAAAGCCCTTATTCACCTCAAGTAAAGCTTAGATCACCCAACACTATGAAGTTTCACCAGAAAACCTACAACACTTCTCTACAAGATACAAGATTCCACCCCCTGGATCTCTGTGATGAGGGATCCATATATAGATGATTGTAGGGGGGTGAGTCATCTTCTGGGGTCTTGATTAGTGTCCTCTCTCTGATAGTTCTTGATTCCACTTGGATACTGATGATATCTTACTCATCCCTAGTCGAAAACAGAGAGGCAAGTGTCAGAGGGGAAGCTTCTGGAAGATTCCATGATCTTCCACCTCGCAAACTGTCTCTGCCATTTGTCCAATCTCGCCCATCGCACCCTACAAAGGGGCTATTTAGTATGCATCGCACCCTTTACACTAGGAAGGTGATATGCATCGCACCCTCTGCACTGGGTATTCAGTATGGTCCAGTTTTGACCATTTCTGAGTAGTTTTTAGTGGAGAACTTCTGGGAGATGATGTAATCAGCTAACCTTGTTCCTCTAGCTAGTGAAGCAACACTTTTAGGGACTTAGGAGTGCTCAGTTTATGGACATTTATGATTGGGGTTGTAATGCCCAAAAATGTCTATAACATAAATACCATTGGTTTTAGAGTTTAAGTTTTGTCTTTTGCCTTTAACGTTTTTTCCTACAAATTTCCAGGTTTATAGGCGACTGGGCAATTAGAGGCTTTCCTCTTCAAGGGGTTTTTCCCTGCGATGTGCAATTAATGCTAGGCACTAATCGCACATCAGAAACAACCTCCGTTTCTTGATCCGGGCTTCCTTGGTGTGATTTTCACCTCTTGTGTGCTTTTTGTTAGAGGATATAAAGCTTAAATTTTGTGGAAATAACGACTCCGTGAGTTCTTGACCCTGAGTCTTAAATTGTCTGTTTGTGACATCAGCACTATCCAATACCCATTTAACCATGTCCGTGTATGGAAGAACTTTGGGCCTTGCCGCTATCCGATGCAAGATAGAACATGCTAGTTCTGTAATAGACACCTCAGAAGACGCATGTGAGTCTGCAGTAGCTGTAACCTCCATCATTTTGGGATTTTCTTCCTCAAGTAGACTGTACATGCCTTCACAAGTAGTAATACCGACATCTTTGTTACAGGCGGTGTCTGTGTATAAGGGCATCATTTCTTTCTCTTCAGAACTCGGAGCTTTACCCTTGTTTCCCATAATATCATGAACACTGCTATGTATAGTTCTCTGCTCTTCGTTCCTGCAGTTTACAAATGAGGTGAGAATAATGATAAGAAAAAGGTGACGGGAAAGCTTTAAATGCCAAAAACATATAAAATATACCACCTTACGTGAAATGGCTCTTCAATCAGATCAAAACCATATTTCATTAATGATTGCCAACTAACTCATTGATTAACATTAACGCGCATAACCGGGTCTTGGTTTATGGAAAAATATTTTTTGAACAATGAGCCCTGAAGATATGCGATAAGGTGATTTGCGATTTGCTTCGCAATATCGCATATCGCAGTATCGCAGATCATAATATTGCGGAATCGCAATATCGTTGGTTCGTAGCGTATGACAGTCATCCATTATTGTGTTTTCTGCGAAATGCGATTTGCGGTATGTGCCATTGCATATCAGTGGTTTAATGCATTTTAGAGTAAGTAATGTTTGAGGCATGCGATGCGATGAATGTTTTTAGTGCGTATTTTCACATCACGATTTCGCAACTTAGAATTTCGCTTGTAGGAAGGGATCCATTACCCTTTTTGTGATGCGACGTTTATTAAGGAGTGATTTTATTCTAACTTATAATAAAACTTTATTTTTTGTATATTTTTCGAGGGCATTCTCCTAATTTTATGATAGTAAGTTTTATTGAAAAAGGAAATACAAGCATTAATCGATTTTTTAAAATTTTTGAAATAAGGGTCCCCACTTATTTAGTATTAGTGATAAAACTAAATAAGAAGGGGGGTTGTTGCTGGCCACAACAACAGGTTATTGGCTTATGGTGTCATGTTTGATTTGAACCAAGGAAGAACCTTAGCACTTGATGAAGGATAAGATCTAATGATGATTCAGGATCTTAAGGCTTGAAGTGAATTATCTTTATGTGGTTTGATCATGTATCTGAACAATTGGTGCATATTGTAGTCTGTAAATATGGTGATCTGGGTATGATTGAAGTCTGAAATTGTTGTTATGTTTAAACCATCTTTTACAGATCTATACACAGGTTCACTTTAGAAAAAGGAGCGTATACACGTTGGTTCTTCATATCAAAATAACGTATACATCATAAATTGGATTTGCAGATTTGTACGCTAGTTTGCTTTGAGGAAAGCACATATGCACGCAGGTTCGACACATGGAAGTAGCATACACCTTATAAAATATGTTCTAGTTGCTTTTGTTTGTTGTTGCAGTGTTTTGGGTTATTTCTTGGGTTCTGGTTACTGTATTCTGGAGACAACATTCTGAATGATCAGAGTGATTGATTGATTCGGTTGTGGTTGGTCCAAAAGGAGATTGGTTGATGCAAAAATATTTGATGATTGAATGATGTTGTTGATGGATCCAGTCTGAAAATTTATGAAACGTGGCCCCTGGAAGAAAAGAGAAGGTGGTAGCCTTCTGTAGGCCTGCACCTACGTACTAGTAAACATATCAGCTAGTACAAGAGCTAGGGGGTTGTAGCTCCCTTCCAGTAGAAGCTGGAGAATGATAGAAGGTTGTAGCTTTCTGCAAGTAGAAGTCTACGTACTAGTATAAGACTGCACTAGTACAAAAATTGTAAATAGAATTATCTTATTAAAAGAAGACAGACGATTGCAGCAGGTGGTTTTAACCCACTTTGGGTTTCCACCTTATATCTTGGTGTTCATGTGTGCTTCTTATGTGTGATGATCTGTTCTATTTTTACTACACTTGGTTACTATTTATATGGTTCTAATGCATTGATTAAAGATCAATATATAATGAATTAACTAAATCATAAGTTTGCTAGGTATACACTAGTTGCTCTAAACACAGTTGCGTGTACACGTGAGTTCCCTTAACTGAAGTAGCGTATATGAATCTGATTATGGAAATGAAAAATCATCAGTTTGATAATACTGATTCAGCCCCCCCCCCCTCTCAGTATTATTTCCAACAATTGGTATCATAGCAGGTCCTTCAGAAGAAGCTTGATTGCTTGAAGGAAGATCCATCATCATGAGTAATCAAGAAAGTGGGGGATCCATCAGACCGCCAATCTTTGATGGGAGCAACTTTGTTTACTGGAAGGTAAGAACCACAACCTATCTTCAATCTCTTGGAAAAGATGTCTGGGAAATCGTGGAAGGAGGATATACATTTCCATCAGCAATTCCTACAGATGCAGTAGGTAAAAAGAAATATGAAACCAATGCCAAGGTTATCAATACATTATTGGGAAGTCTGTCACAATCAGAGTTTGTCAAAGTTATGCAGCTCAAATCAGTAAAGAAATATGGGACAAAATCATTCTAAGCTACGAAGGAGACTCTCGGGTAAAATGTGTTAAACTGCAAACTCTCAGAATTCAATATGAAACTCTCAAGATGCACAATGATGAAAGTATAACTAGTTAATTCTTACGTATAGATGAGATTGTTAATTGCATGAAGAATATGGGTGAAGATACAAAGGAAGTTACCTTAGTTGAAATTTATTTAAGATCCTTATTTGCTAAATTCGAATCAAAAGTATCTGCCATAGAAGAAAAGCAGGATCTATAGACTATTACTATGACATAGCTTCATGGAATCTTAACTGCCTTTGAGATGAGAAAAGGAGGTCCATCAGATATGAGAGAAGCCACATTTAAATCTTCAGCAAAAGGAAAAGAAGAACTCAGTGAATCAACACATATTTTAGAAGAATAAGAGGAAGCGAACTTTGTCAAGAATCTTCAACAGGGTTCCGGTAGATTCAGAGGTAAACTAACTTTCAAATGTTTTGCCTGTGGTAGAGTCGGCCATTATGCTGCAAAATGTCCTCATAAAGATAAATATGATAAAGGTAAGGAAACTGCAAAATGGAATAGAAAACAAAGTGTAAGTAAAAAGAGCTACTATACTCATGAAGATAGCGATGGTTTATCAAATAGTGATGAAGATGAAAATAGTAATGACTATAGACTTCTGATGGCTTATGAAGATGATGATTTTTTGGATGCTTTAGATGAATATGACCTTTATGAAGAAATCTCTAAACTCAAAATCTATTTAGAAGAAAAGAATATGATTATAGATACCCTGACATACCAACTTGCTGAAAGAGAAAGACACAATGAAAAACTAGAATGTGAAATTGTGGGTCTAAGAAAGGATCTTGAGAAAACAAAAGCTCTCAATCTTATATTTGCTAAAGGATTAAAAACCTTAAATGAAATTATCAAAGTGCAGCACTCCCCTCTGATAAAGAAAGGTCTTGGATATACTGAAGAAACATCTCAATCACAGAAGTTGTCAACCTCCACTAAAAGCTATCGTGATGCAGCAAAGAGCAGTGAACAATTTGACAATTGCCAGCAAAGGCATAAAGTAGATCACCAAGTGAATCAAGCTCAATTTACCTTAAGGATGAATAGAAGCCACAATCAACCTCAGGTAAATCATACTCAATTTGCTTCAAAGAATATCAATCAACAGGTCAATAGAAGGAATTTCAACTACAATCAACAGGTCAGTAGATTCGATAATCACACGAACTTATTTAATGGTCAATGTTTCTCATGTCATAATTTTGGACAAAAAGCTGCTCAATGTGTTGCTTACAAAACTACCATGACTAGAGAAGCACGAAACCAAAGGAATGTGACAGGGATCAAGAAAATTTCCTATTATAACTTTTCTCTTCTTGAAAAGGAAATAGAATGCTCAATCTGTAACAACCTTGGCCATGAAGAATCTGAATGCAGGAGTAAATTTCGGCAAATAGCTCAAAAAGAGAAAACTCCATTAAATCCCAAAATATGGAGAAAGAAAGAACTGCAAACAGAAATATGTGGTATAGCCTTGTATGCAGAAGGACAAGAAAACCAGTGGTACATCGACAGTGGATGCTCAAAACACATGATAGGTGACAGAGAAAAACTACACTCATATAATGCCTTAGAAAAGGAAAAGAGTGTCTCATTTGGAAACGAAACTCCTGTTGTCATAAAAGGTAAAGGCTCTGCTTTATTGAAAGAAAAAATTAACGTTGGGAATGTTATATATGTTGATGGCTTAAAGCATAATCTATTGAGTGTGAGTCAAATGTGTGATCAAGGAAATGAAGTAGTGTTTTGATCAAATGGATGTGTTGTTTGTGAGCTTGATATAGGAGAAACCGTGATTAAATGGAAAATAACTCCAAAAAACTTATACATACTCAAGGGATGACAACAACATGTTAGGTAAACTTGACTCAGGATAGAGTCAAAGTTGACTAGGTTAAACAGTGATGGTTTTGGGGTACATGGTATTGTGCAACCATAGTATTCTGCCCATGGTATTATATGTAATTGAGCTTATAAAAGGCTAGAAGGACTTCATTGCAATGAAAGACCTGGAGGTCAGTAGTGAAGGATCACTTGGTCGGATTGGCCAGGGTTTTGGCCAATGCTAATGAGATCTTATTAGGTTGGGTTTTTCCCCGGATTTGGGGTTTTCCCGGATAAACATTTTTGTTTATGTGTTTATGGTTGTTGCTAGTTATTTCTTATATATATTCCTCTCGGTAATTATTTATGTTATGCAGTAAATTTCTTAACAACTGGTATCAAAGCCAGATATTGGCTTCAAAGGGATTCTTTGATGCCAAGAGTTTATAGTGCCTGATGAGATCAATGTAGCCTTTTTACAGATCTAGGTTTGGAAAATAATGGTGGAACGATCGTATGTGGAAGAACCTTGAGGAGAATGTGCGGAAGATAGTGCCGTAACTACCAGGAAACACAGTGCATTTGCGATATTTACCGGTTTGGAACATGCTGACGAATTGTTCGGGATTCATGTGGCTATTCAAAGAAGGTTGAGAGATACTTTTGGTAATATTAAAATTCAAGGCTGATTTTGTTTGGAGCTTCTTTCGTAGGGAATTGATAAGGGATATTTCCTGTGTGTTCTATGCCATGTTAAAAGATGGAGTAGGCGTGGGCTACATGCAGGTCAACAAAAGAAAATTGTTCATGCGGTTTCAAAAATTGTTTGTTTTCTGTGCCACCGGTGCTGGAATCTATGAGGTTCTTGTCGAGCTCGCAGTTGGAGTGGTTTGATAGAAGTTTTTGAGAAAATCAAATTGAGAGAGGATGGATCAGAATCGTAGCAGCAATAAACAAAAAAAATAAAAATAATGAAGTCAAAATTATTGCATGTACATGGGCATACTACTATAAGACCTGGTAAGGCATGTTTACCCCTCAGTGATCACCAGTAAAGTCTGTGTTAGACCTAGGTGATAGGGGGGATGTCGAGTTAACAATACCCCAGGTAAAAAAACTCAGAGGGGGGTAAGAGCTAGAGTGAGAGGGATTGTCTCACTTAGCAGGTTTGGCTGGAGTTAGTCAAGGAACCCCAAGTCAAGTTTAAGGGGGGGAATTGTTAGGTAAACTTGACTGAGGATAGAGTCAAAGTTGACAAGGTTAAATAGTGATGGTTTTGGGGCACATGGTATTGTGCACCCATAGTATTTTTCCCGTGGTATTATATGTGGCAGAGCTTATAAAAGGCTGGAAAGACTTCATTGCAATGCAAGACCTGGAAGTGAGTGGTGAAGGCTTACTTGGTCAGATTGGCTAGGGTTTTGGCCAATGCTAATGAGATCTTATTAGGTTGGGTTTTTCCCTGGATTTGGGGTTTTCCCGGATAAACATTTGTGTTTATGTGTTTATGATTGTTGCTAGTTATTTCTTATATATATTCCTCTCAATAATTATTTATGTTATGCAGTAAATTTCTTAACACAATAGTGCTATCTAAGCAAGAATGATGAAAATTAGCTATGGAACAGAAGATTGGGACATCTAAGATTTTCTCAAATAAGAAAAGCATGTAGATTCCAGTTTGTTCGTAATATTTCAAATATCAACATTCTTGAAAATACTATATGCAAATCATGTCAATTTGGTAAGAAAACCAGATCTCAATTCATCGAAAAGGAAGGGTTAGCTAGTAAGCCTCTTGAACTTGTTCATACTGATTTATGTGGTCCATCAAGGAAAAAGTCACCTCATGGAGAAGAATACTTTATATTGTTCATTGATGATTTTTCCAGAATGTGTTGGATAGGTCTTCTAAAGCATAACGATGAAGCATTTGAAAAGTTCAAAGCCTTCAAAGCTTTGGTTGCAAATGAATCAGATCCCAAAATCAAATGCCTCAGATCTGATCGAGGAGGGGATTTTACCTCAGACGAATTCTTTGACTTTTGTAAACAACATGGAATAAAAAGGTAGTTCTCCACCGCAAGGACTCCTCAACAAAATGAAGTGGTAGAAAGGATGAAGAGAACTGTTCAACAAATGGCTTGTGCTATGCTAGATGAATCTAGAACTCCTACAACCTTCTAGGGTGAAGCTACATTTGTCGCCATCACTATTCTCAATCAAGCAAATGCTTGTGTAAACAACACTCAAACTCTACATGAACTTTGGTATGGCAATACTCCTACTATAGAATCCTTCAAGGTTTTTGGAAGCAAATGTTACATCAAAAGGACTGATGAAAAACTTGGTAAGTTTGAACCCAAAGCAGATGAAGGTATTCTTCTTGGCTACTCTTCCCAAAGTAAAGGATATAAATGTTACAATAAAAGACTTGGTAAAATTATTGAAAGTATTGATGTTGTGGTTGATGAAGCATGCAAGAATCCAAAATAGATAAAAACCAAAAATTATGACAATGAAGAAAATGAAGATCATTTTCCCACATCAAATCACACTGATTCTGAAGAAGAAACCAATGAAGCACCAGAAGAAGAGATAACGATAGAAGAAAATACTTTGTCCAGGTATGTTCAGAAAAATCATCTAGAAGCTCAAATCTTAGGAGAAAAAGGGGCAAGTGTGCAGACTAAAAGAACCATTGTCGAAGCTTCAAGCTATCTCGCATTACTATCTTCCACTGAACCTCAAAATGTAAATGAAGCATGCAGAGATGAATGTTGGGTCAAGGCCATGAATGAAGAACTTGAGAAAATTGAAAAGAATAATACTTGGGAATTAGTTCCTGGACCTCATGATAAGAATATCATGCGAACTAAATGGATATTCAAAAACAAGTTGAACGAAAATGGAGAAGTTATTAGAAACAAGGCCAGACTTGTTTGTAAAGGATATGCTCAACAAGAAGGTATAGACTTTGAAGAAACTTTTGCACCTATTGTTAGACTTGAAGCCATCAGAATGTTTCTTGTTCTTTCTAGTTTTCAGAAATTCAAAGTATACCAAATGGATGTAAAATCTGCCTTTCTTAATGGAGACTTAGAAGAAGAAGTCTATATTGAACAACCGAAAGGATTCATTCTTCTAAATGTTGAAAAACTTTTATACAAACTCAGGAAAGCTCTTTATGGTCTAAAACAGGCTCCAAGGGCATGGTATTACTGTCTTGACAAATATCTCCACCAACAGGGTTTTTCAAAGGGGTCAACAGATAGCAATCTATATACAAATATGGACACTGATAAATTGATAATAATTGTTGTGTATGTTGATGATATCATTTTTGGTAGCAATGATGAATCCATGAGTCAGAATTTTGCTTCAGTAATGCAACAAGAATTTGAAATGTCCTTGCTTGGTGAGCTTACCTACTTTCTTGGTCTACAAGTTTAGCAAAATAAAGATGGTATTTTTCTCTCACAAACAAAATATCTCAAACAGATCCTGAAAAAGTACAGCATGGAAGATTCTAAACCAGTATGTACTCTAATGGTAACAGGATGTAGTCTCAGCTCAAATGATGAATCTGCAGTGGTACATCAACCAACTTACAGATCCATGTTTGGCAATATGCTTTATCTAATAGGTACATGATTGGACATCATGCATGCATTGGGAATAATTGGAATATTCCAAGCAAATCCAAAGGAATCTCACCTTTAGGCAGTCAAAAGGATCTTCATATATCTTCAAGGAACATAGAAATTTGGTTTATGGTATCCTAGAGATACTGATCTTACACTTCATGCATATATAGATGCAGATTGGGCAGGAAGCGTTGATGACAGAAAAATCACTAGTGGTGGTGCATTCTATATGGGTTCCATGTTAGTGTCTTGGTTTAGTAAGAAACAAAGCTAAATTACATTATCTATAACTGAAGCAGAATATGTGGCTACTGCATCTTGCTGCACACAATTACTTTGGATGATGCAAACCTTGCAAGATATTCAGATCACATGTACTCCACCAATCTCCATTCTATGTGATAATACAAGTTCCATAAGTATTTCAAATAATCCAGTAATGCACTCCAAGACCAAGAACATACCCATCAAATATCATTTCCTACGTGAACAAGTGCTGGAACAAAAAGTCAAATTGGAGTATGTTCCCTCCAAAGAACAGGTTGTTGATATATTCAATAAACCATTGCCCAGAGAGACATTTGAATATCTCAGACAAAAGCTGGGAGTAGTTTCTGCATCATCTTGCTATTAAATCCTATTTTTCAGGGAAAGGTGGTTATACGCGAGTCTCATGATGTGTAGTCACGTACATACGTGAGGTTCTGTGGACATAGTCGCGCATATGTTGATTTGAAGAAAAACAGTGAGCCAGACTCAGGAAAAACGGGGTCTGTTATGGTTCTATCAATTATCTGCTCTATTTGATGATCATTTCAATATATTGTTATATTGGTCCTCATAATGTTGTTGATCACTTGATGTATATCTGATTGATGATGATACTTTGATATCTCTTATTGACATATGCAATGATCAAATCTGACAGTGAATAGGTGGCACAGGTTCAGGGGGAGAACATGGTTGATGATATTTTGGGAACTAATGATGGACATATACAGGTTGATGGTCTGGATGCTATTGATAGATGTTGCCAATGATAATTGTTGATGACTATCATGGTCTTATTTAAGACATTTTGTCTCTGTTATAAATGTCATGTATATCATTCAATGTAAAGGTCATATCAAGACTCATGATGTAATAATTAGTCTCTGTTTGTTGTAGTCTTTTGATGAGTCCCTTTTGGTCATATGATGTAATTTGTACCCCCACTATGCATGGGAAGGATGATGTAATATTCCAGTCATGTATAAAAAATTGGTATATCCCCACTTGGTTGGGTGGATGATTCAAATTTGTATATCCCCACTTGGTTGGGAGATGGATGCATGTATGAGTCATTGATGATAGGAAGTTCATTTGTGATGTATGTATAGAGTCATGTTCTTCTTTTAGAACATCTTTTTGTAGACTTTGCTTATGCTCAGGGGGAGCATGAACTCAATCATAGGAGCTCAATTAGCACTACATCATATCAAAGAATTCAACACTTAGGTGGAGCATGACCCTTTGCCGTTGATGTCAAAGGGGGAGAGTGACTTGGTGTGGTTGTTGACATCAAGTCCAAAGGGGGAGATTGTTGTTATTATGATGTATGTATTGTACTTGATGGCAACCCACTTGTAGCAGAACAACTCTCTTGTATATGGTAACTAGATGAATCTACTGAAGAGATATCATATGTGACAAAATGCATGACAAGAGTGTTTTCAAATGTGATGAAATGTAGGGAAGCTCCAAGGAATCAGTTCAGAAAGAAAATCACTCAGATGACATATCATAGTATTGTACGTTAATAGCACAGAGTTACAAATCAAACTACTCAGAATGAAGAAAGAGAGGTATATGCAGGTTCACCATTGACCAAGCCATGTATACACAAGGGTTCACTGTTACAAGTCGCGTATACGTACACACGCACTTTCACAAAAGGAAAAGCACGTATATCTTGAAAAAGTAAATGTTTGGTCCAAAGTATTTGGTCCATGGTATTTTGATCCATGGTATTGCTCCAAGGTATTGGGTCTGAGGTATTGACCCCAGGTATTTGGTCTAAGGTATTGGTCCTAATCAATTTTGGTCCATGGTATTGAGAAAGGTCTAAAACTATAAAAGGAGAAGACCATTAGGCCAATGTGTGCAACTATTAAATATCTGATATAGTGTGAGATCTAATATGAAGGTTATTGGCTTATGGTGTCGTGTTTTATCTGAACCAAGGAAGAACCTTAGTGCTTGATGAAGGATAAGATCTAATGATGTTTTAGGGTCATAAAGTTTGAAGTGAATTATCTTTATGTGGTTTGATCATGCATCTGAATAACTGGTGCATGTTGTAGTCTGTAAATATGATGATCTGGGTATGATTGAATTTTGGAAATGTTGCTATGTTTAAATCACCTTTTACAGATTTGTACACAGGTTTCACTTTAGAAAAAGGAGCATATACACGCTGGTTCTGCATATCAAAATAGCGTATACATCATAAATTTGATTTGTAGATCTGTACATTGGTTCGCTTTGAGGAAAGTGCATATGCACGCAGGTTCGACACATGGAAGTAGCGTACACCTTATAAAATATGTTTTAGTTGCTTCTGTTTGTTGTTGCAGTGTTCTGGATTATTTCTTGGGTTCTGGTTACTATATTCTGGAGATAGCATTCTGAATGATCAGAGTGATCAATTGATTCGATTGTGGTTGGTTCAAAAAGAGATTGGTTGATGCAGAAATATTTGATGATTTAATGATGTTGTTGATGGATCCAGTCTGAAAATTTATGAAACGTGGTCCCTGGAAGAAAAGAGAAGATGGTAGCCTTTTGTAGGCCTGCACTTACGTACTAGTAAACATATCAGCTAGTACAAGAGCTAGGGGGTTGTAGCTCCCTTCCAGTAGAAGTTGGAGAATGAGAGAAGGTTGTATCCTTCTACAGGTAGAAGCCTGCGTATTGGTATAAGACTACACCTGTAAAAAAATTATAAATAGAATTCTCTTATTAAAAGAATACAGAGATGATTGCAGCAGGTGGTTTTCACCCACATTGGGTTTCCACCTTATATCTTGGTGTTCATGTGTGTTTCTTATGTGTGATGATCTGTTATGTTTTTACTACACCTGATTACTATTTATATGGTTCTGATGCACTGATTAAAGATCAATATATAATGAATTAACTGAATCATAAGTTTGTTGGATATACGCTAGTTTCTCTAAACACAGTTGCGTGTACACGCGAGTTCCCTTAACTGAAATAGCGTATATGAATCTGATTATGGAAAAATTATTAGTTTGATAATACTGATTCACCCCCCCTCTCAGTATTCTTTCAAACACCTCCTCGCCCAAGATCCATTTATATTTTTTAGATCTTGGAGGCCTCCCCCCACGATCCAGATCAATTTTAAATTTATGATTTTACTATAAACTATTTATTTACTCTTAGGATTATCATGGAGGAATGTCAAAATAATAAAATCAACCTCTTATGTTGCTTCAGTGAATTTAGAAAATATTTCTACATGGTGCCCATAAATAGCCTTTTCAATAAATTATAAAATTTGAAGGTTACTTTTGAGATAAGAATTGTTGCAATAAGGTTGTATGAAAATGTTATCACTAAGCTTAGGAAGACGAGTTGGAAGATATTAATTGCAATATAGGAGTTAAGAGAGATTGTCATGTGTCCCTTGCCCTTTTTGGAATTTATATTAACAAGTTAGGAGTATGCTTACAAGAAGCAAGTTGTGTAAGCACTACTCTAGATAGGATAATTTTCATCTTTCTTCCTTATGTTGACCATATTATTCTTATGGTGAGGTCCCTCTCATATCTTGACAAGCAGATAAGAATTTTCATGGATTATTGTTCTAGCACAAATATGATAGTGAAAAATAACAAAGCAAAGGTTATGATAATAAAATGCAAAAACACCACTTACATCAATTCTAAGCATGATAATAACAACATAGAGAAAGTCACTTCATACAAATATTTAACACGTCAATTTATCAAAAGATTAATTAGAACTATAACATTAAGAAAAGGATTAGTGGAAGGTGGAAAAACTATTTTGGTCTTGAGAACAATTGTAGATTATTAGATTTCTCTTTATGGGAAAAAAAAACTCATTTTTGAGACTCTCATCACTCATTTATCTCATATGGATGTGAAGTTTGGGGTTGTAACACCTATAGAGAATTGTGGAAAGAATTGATCAAATCCAAAAGAATTTATAATATTTAAATAAAACACAATACAACATATCATGTCCTCCACATAAAATTTTGGTTTCTCCCATTAAGAGTATGCCTTGAGTATGTACCTAATATACAAACATAAAACAACTAAAATGAAAGACAAGAGGCTTCATAAAATTGCTTCAAACTCTAGTCAAATTCATCCATGGCTTAAGAGGTGTTAGCATAAATATGCAAGCCTCAATAAAACATTGGAGAATAGGGAAAGGGGTCACTCTGTACAATATTGATAGTAGTAAAAATATTATCATATTTAATCTAAGGAAAAGTTATGGTACAATAAAGAGATAGAGGATGATGGAAAATTAGAATATTTTAAAGAAAACATCAACCCCAATTTAGAAGTGTTGGCTTGAGGGGGCCTGACCCGGGTTCGGAGTTAATTAGCCAAACAAATCCCTGTACTACTAGCCCTTTCGGCAACAACCCATGGAGCGTGGACTAAGGTCTCACCCAAAGCAATATGGGGATATGCTAGAACCAAGTTTCTGCACCCTTCAGATTTATGAGGGGTCGGTTTAGTCTAAATGTGAATACCTTCACGCAGGTCACTTTGTGCGTTATCATAACCTATGAGACCTTTATGATCTGTTATAATCACCTTCGTGCAGCCTTAACCAGGGGCTGAGGTGATTTCGCACTGCCCTAGTAGTGATATGCGTTATTTCCCCAAGTTACACCATGTATCTTACTTATCTTCTTATAACAGTCAGTAATCTTCACATAAACAGATACTTTATCTTATATTCACTTTATCAACACATTCATATAAGTTCGTGCATCATATAAACAATAGAAATGCAATTTATATCTGATACATTCAATGCACAAAATAGGAACACATGAATGATGTAAAACTTTTCTTTATTACTTCTCCAATGGTTATAGACTTGACTTGCCCTGCGCACTCAACTATAAGGGTCTGTGCACTCAATTGCAGACTACTAGGCCTCTGCACACTCAGCTGCAAAGCTTTCTCCTACTCTACGACCCAAAGACTCGACTCTACACTTAGATAAGACTTAATTCTCCATCTATTTCTTTCTTCTCTAACTTCTTCCTTTACAACTTAGAGCCTCGCTCTATTTATACAATCCCATGGTCCGCAGACCATGGGTGGATCTCAAAAGCCAACATTACATTTACAAAAATGAGGGTGGACAACCCTATGACTCATTTACAATCTTTACAGTCCGTGCCCACAAAACGCGGAGGCTTTACAACGGATTTGGCCAAAATCTGGGCTTTAAGCTCGAAAACTTGCCTTGGGGGATCCCGTACCCAACAGGCCCCCAACACAAACATCATGACTCGCCCTCGAGTCACTCTATCGATGCAGAGATATTCGCACGGAGACCTTCCAACTCTACTCGAACTGCTGCAAGATCAACAACGCACTGAGTAGTTCCCTGTTGTACCTCCTACATGCATTGTTTAGAGACTGTTGCTTCTCTGCATCCGTTTATAGTCCCATGCCTCCTTTCAGCTACTTGGAGCACTAAGACTATGCTTTAGTGGGCTAGTCAGATAGTCGGGCCACCCATGTATGTATTCAACCGACTGCCATTCACTCTTCCTAGGAAAGGTTCTCCATTTAACTTTACCAACTGCATCGCACCTCCATTTGTGACCTCCTTAATAACATACGGTCACAGCCAATGCATTCTAAATTTTCCCGGGAATTTATCAAACTTACTATCATATAGTAACACCAAATCATTCACCTTGAAGTTGTGTAACTTAATATGTTGATTGTGCCAGGCCTTTTCATGCTGCTTTTATACCTGTTGGTGAAAGCCAACCAAAAAACGTTCTTCCTCGAGTTCCTCCAACTGCGTGAGCCTCTTCTCCAGGGCTCTACAGTCTGCCATACCTATGAGCTCTACGATGTGCATACTAGGCATGATATATTCCATCAGCATTATGGCTTCCACTCCATAGACCAGCCAGAAAGGTGTCTACCCCGTTAGTTTCTTGCATGTCATAGTATAAGCCCATAATACTACTGGTACGCATAGGCCCCAATCACTTTGATGTGCACTACATACCTTGTTTAGTGCTTCGCACACCTCATTGAATGCTTCTGCGTGGATAACCTTTTGCACGATTGTTCTCTCCACATTCTATTGTTCCAACTTAAGGATCTATTTGCACAATTTCCCACCCAAAACATGCTTATTGACCATATCTCCCAATGTGAAGTTCATGTACATCCGTGTAGGTTATTTTCCATATGTCTACATCCACCTGGCTAGATGTGCGAATGATTTATCCTGCCCATTGCATTTATCTGTCAATCGCACTCTAGGCTTCCAAAATTGCGTGCACATCATTCGTCTGCATTCATGCCAATCCTCAAAGCTCCCTTTGTGTGTACCCCACCACCTCGTGAGCATAGCGCGTAGTACCCAATTCAAGTCCTAGAAGTGTTGCTCTTCCAACACCTCCTTTTTGAATCTATTCAAGAAAGCATCTACCTCACCTAATCCATCATAAGTAGGGAGATCTCTCACTTATGTTTATACGTAGCACGGTGACCTTGTCATCATGTTACAATTAAGTGTGGTTACCTAGTGTAACTGGTTCTGCCATTATTCTATCTCCTCATCCGAATCTGAAGTGTAGAAGCTTTTGCGCTCCCATGATATTTGTCCATTCGCGATGGGATTTACCCAGTATTGCTCTTGTGTGGTTATCTTGTAGATGTAGTCCAAATCGTCGTCGCTTTCATAGTCATGCACCAGCTCAATGTATCACAATCCTTCAGCAGGTAAGAGGGTATAACTACACACAAATACTTCTTCTCAAAAATCATCTTTCGCTTCTTTAAATTAATCATCTTGTTCATGTCAATGGCCCAATTAATTCCTAAGAGTGCGGGGTAGGGATTGCTGTCATCAACAATATCTATCACCTCAAAGTCTACTAGTGTGCTTGCTCCCTCAATATCCACGGTGATTCCCTGCAATCTCCCCATAGGTATTATCTTTTGTTGGTTCTCCATTCGTAGCTGAATAGGCGACCACTGCAGTGTAGGCCTCCCCATGCACTCCCATGTCTGCTTCGGTAGAATGTTCGCATCCAATCCTAAGTCCAGAATTACTTGGTCCATCTCATATTCTCTAATCTGCACGGTTAGCCTCATTTCTCTCCCCGTCCTTGTGTTATGCTTTCCAATCTTTCATAGTACACTCTGTTTTCCTAGTGCAGTCACATCGCATCTGTTAATGAGTTCCTACAATCCTTTTATAGCCTTACTGTCGTGTAGTAGCTTCATGCATGTTTTCGGGAATGTCGTAAGCATAGATGGGTCCATTTCTAGCTCTGATCTATCTTTGCTTCCTGAAGTGGAGGCATTAGCGAAGCTCTTCTTAGATTCCATGAAGGTTTCCTTAGCGCACTCCAAATCAAACTCCGCTTCCTTCACCGGAGCTTTGCGAACCCAAGTACTATCTTTGGGTTGTTTGCCTTTATCATCTCCTATCATAATTCCACTTCAGAGCATAATATTCACATTCGGATCTTCCTCATCTGACTCAGACCTCATCATCTGCAGGTTTTGAGTCAGGGGAGGTGGTAGCGCTCCCTTGTCACGTATCCTAGCTATCAGCATAGGACAATCTTCTATCTCATGATCAAACAAGGTACAATAAAAACATGATGAGCACACTGGATTTGTACAATCGTGATCATAATGTCCCGGCCCTCCACAATTATAGCATATCAGCTGCCCAAGACCTATTCCAGGTCCTCCTCCACCTCGGCCTCATCTACGCCCCTGAAATCCAGTAGACGCCACTCTTACATTCTGGTCTAGGGGCTGCGTTTCAGCCTGAACTCTATAGGTGGGAGTTCTATCCATCATCAGCTCATAGCTTCTACAAGTGCACTCATCATGTCCAGTTGGTCTACAAAAATTACAAAACAACTGTTGCGAATTTTGCGTGTTCTTGTGTAACAAATGGCAGTTGTCTATAGCATGCTTTCCTCCTATTTGACAAATCGTGCACCACAAAGCAGGTGTCATGCTAGGTCCTGCTTGCGCTTCTAGCCTTAACAGCATCATTCCTCCTCCCGCGAGGTAATTCGTGAACCTTGGGAAGTGGTACTTATCATGATGACCCTAACCCTTACATTTAACACACCATACCTCTTCATGCACTTCTAGTCAAGCTGTATTGTCCTATTTCAGACTCTGCATTTCAAGGCATAAGTTTTTTAACTGCATGTGGATCTCCTGAACTCCCAAGTTAGGATCCTTTATTGGGGTCTCATGCAGCCTCATTGTGATCTCCAAGGCCTCTGCCTGAGTCACTAACCTTCGTTGCGACAGTGCATTCCTCAAATGCAGTGTTAGCGATGCTACAAACCATTCACGGTGTTGTCCATCTGTCAAAGTCATATTAGCTTCGCAAATTGTGCACTTCAGCCTCTGATCCAACTCCCAAGGAGTCTTGCATGGGAGAATTGTGATATATTTGAACCCAATGATCGACTTTGCTTCTGAATTCAACCGGCTAATTTCCTTATTTAGCGCAGTTTGGATATTCGCGATCCCTGCATTCGAATTGGCATTAGAATGCTTAATATACTAGGTCAGCCCATAGTCCTGTAGGGTGCTAACCAATGTCACTTTCTTTATATTTTCATCTGTAACTCCTTGTGCTTCCCATACGGCTCTTATCATGAACCAAAACTGGTATGGATCCTCATTTCCTACTCCTTTGAACATGTTGAAGCCCCGAAAAACGGGTCGACAACAAGGGGGATACTCACCCGGTCCGGACCTTGGTTGACAGCTCCTTATCCGTTTGGTATAGTGAGTCCGACTGGGGATAATGGGACCAGTTTCCCAATCTAAGGGTGTGCGTGTGTAGAGTTGGATGTTGCTGATCTAAAGTTCATATCTGAGCTACTTTAGTCTAACTCTATGCTATTGTAATCTAATGAAAACAGCACATCTAATCTATGCTAACCCGGGATGTAATTCTTCTATTATGCGATCTAAAGAGATTTCAAATAATAACTGGTAATAAAGATTATTCAGCAATTATAAGAATAGGAATCAATTAAGATAAACTACTTTGCTAAAAAGTTAGGCAAAACAGTTCTGAACAACATATCACATAATAAGTTATTCACACATTAAATAAATGGCTCCACCGTACAAAAGTGCCAAATGGTAACACAAACATTCATGTAATAACATATAAACAACTAAAAACTGTATATTGCTTTAAGAATATACGTAGAAATGATCAAAAGATAAAAGTACCATTTATGACTAGTCCTACTCATAAGCTTCCAGAAACAATGATTTATCTTTCCTTGTTCTAATATCTATTAAGAGTACAGAAGTGCAACATCAGTAGCAGATATCAAATGCAAACATCAATAAATCTCGATCCTTCCATTCATCAAAACCTCCTCTGAGGGTGCAAAAGTGCATGTTCTGAGAATAAGTTTTTTGACAAATTTCTGGACCCTTCTCTAAATGCATGAGAAGGGTTTAAATACTGTTAACTAAATAACCTAATTACATAAATTTAGGATACGATTTTTTAAATGACTGCCCTCTTTCTAAGCAAACTTATTTCTAAAAACCAAATCTAATTCCTAACTATTTCTGCATTTACTCCTTGATGTTGCAAGCATTCATCATTTTCCTGGGAAGAGTCGGCTGGTTGCTTTCCGCTTTTGTTTGAGTAAAGCAAATAGGAATGGCAAGTGCTGGCACTATTTTTTAGTAAATTAGAAGATATTTTTTGGGGATCATCCTCTTGCCAGGTGATTTCACTGCGTATATACTTGGTAACATCCCAAATTTCCCTCAAATTGCTTCTGCTTTTGCTATCTTGGCTTCCGGACTTGCGAATGACTAAGCAAGTTAGGGACTTTGATTTTTGAACAATTTTCTGATGCGTTTTTTTTGTCTGTAGCGCCTTTTCCTTTTCTGGGCGTAAGATTTTTCAGAATTTTGTAAACATGCTGTTTTTTGTGAGCTTTTTACCCTGAGTGTTGGATCACCTATTGATATCAGCATCTATTCAGTAATGCTCTGGAACCTGTGGTTCCGCCGCATGTTGTATTCGTTTATGAGGGCATCTCTTCTCTGTCTCCGAGCATTGACGCTTTCCCTTTTTCCTTAGATGTTTCCTGTGCATTGCTCCATGTTGTTTCCTGTTTTTCATTCCTGCAGTTTATGGAAAGGAAAAGGAGTTACAACAATAAATATTGACGCAAAAGATCTAAGCTCTATGAAGGCAAAAAACAATGCCACCCATTGTGAACTGACTCTTCGAAAAACATAAAACTATCCTTCATTAATGCTTTGGCGTACGTTCATTAATTTTGTTTAAGGCGCACGCCCAATTTTTGGTTTATCGACAACTTTTCTTGAATGTTGAGCTGAGAAAAATTTGCAATGGGCAGTTCCTGCAACTTGCATTTCATTATCGCGTTATCATATTTTTGTCAAGATCGCGATATCGCAGATCGCATTCATCGCAACATCGCAATTATCGCAAGATCTCATTCATCAAAAGATCGAAAATCATGTTAAACTATTGTGTGCTGCTTATGCGATGTTGCGATATGCGATGTCGCATATCGACCATCCGAGAATTCTCAAGATCTTCATTTATGGGTGCTTCTTGATGTATGCGATGAGATGGATTTCACGTCGCTTTTTCGCATTTTTTATAGTGCTCATAAAGAAATGTTTTACTCTCTTCTCGTGATGCGATATATTTCTAAGGAGTTCAATACAAAAAGGATTTTTTTAATTTTTTTTTACTAAGGGTCCCCCCTTGTTTAATGTTATTGCTAACACTAAATAAGGAGGGGGGTTGTTGGTGGCCACAACAATGGCGATTCACTTGGAAGAACCAGTTATCTCTGCTTCTCTATTGAAACTTACTTCCAAAACAGAAAAATTTTCATAAATCTAAACTTTGTTATGGACAGATAGAGTACATTCTGCTTTATTCTATCAATGATATTTTGTTTCAACCTCTTTTTATTCTAATTGTTTGCTTCCTCAGACTTGTCCTTGTATTTACATCAGCCATTACTTGGTCTTGTAAGGATAAAATAAAGTCTTCTATGTATGCCAACCTTTTAAAATATGCTCGTTTGTCGTAGGTAGAGCCTCTGCTGCCATTCGGCGTCCATAGCCTCGACAGGGTTACCTGTTACCTAGTAATGATCCTTTATCCTGCTCAAGGTGATCTACAACTTCCAAAGGAAAAAACCCGCATTTACACTTTCTCTTTGGTTTTTTCTTTTTTATTCTTTAAAGAACAATGTCTTGGTTTGGTAGCCAAATTATGACACAGTCATACACTTGATTTACACTCTTGCTGAATAAGATGGCTTGTGATGAGACCCCTTGTCTTTTGATTTTAACAATCTTGAGTCATAGCCTTGTTTTGATGGACAGTATTGGCAAAGTCAGCAAGTTATAATATCTGTGATCATGATAAGCCGGCTCGTGATGAGACCTATTATTCTTTAAGATATAGTGCTTCTTGGGTTGTTCCTCTGAATGTTGCGATTTTCTTTAACAGGGAGGAAGTCATTGCTTTCCTTAAAAAAGCTCTGGACGACAATAATAGAGTTTGAAAACAGCTGCTTTACAGAGAATCCCTATTTTGTTATTGATACCTTTCATTGTGCTGATACAAAACAATTTCTTCGCCAAAGGTTGCTTTTGTCAAATTTTTTTTTTTTTTTGGAAGTTGAAACTAGCATCATATCTAGGCTAAAGTTTTTAACTGTATCTGTCAATAATAAAGATCAGGCTCTTTAAAAATTTTGTCATTTATACAAGCGGAAAATTCAAAATCTTAAAGAGAATTGGTGTCTTTTCCATGAATACCTATAGTAACCATTCACAACTGGTTTTATTATGAAAAAGAAAAGAAAATAAAACTTATTCTAAAAAATAGAAGAATAATATTCTATGGAAAATATATTTTAAGGATTTGTCCATTAACAGGCAGAGAATCCCTTCTACCTACTAAATCCTGTAAGACAAACGTTGATGGACCTATGACTTCAACAATCTGAAAAGGACCAAGCCACATCTTTTGAAATTTTGTATGTTTGCCTTTTTCTTCATGTGCCTTATCCTATTTTAAAACTAAATCTCCCATTTGAATTTTTTTTTTGGTCATTATGTTTGAATCAAAAGAGGATTTTATTAGCGCTTGATGATGAGCATGGGTTTTCTTAGCTTGTTCTTGCTGTTCTTCTAATTTAATTATTTCCATTTGTCTTAGTTGTATGGAGGAAGTAGGTACTTCATCAATGTATTGTATTAAAGACAAGGAAGGAATGACTAAGTGAGTTGGAAGAACCACTTCTTTCCCATAAACTAAATTAAAGGGAGAAGTGTCGATCAAAGCTTTTTTCATTATTCTATCTGGCCATAGAGCATTTATCAAAGCTTTATGCCAATTCTTTTGGTTTTGGTCAACTGTTCTTTTAATAATCCTGATTAGGTTTTTGTTTGTTGACTCAGCTAACCCATTACC
>APFE031322227.1:13319-48633 GCA_000404065.3 Pinus taeda | reverse complement strand
CACTGCTGTGTGAAAACAAAACTTACAGGGAGTTACAGATTTACCTTTTCACTGCTGTGAAACAATACATGGTTTGAAAACAAAACAACCCACTGGTTTTCGTTTACTTCTCCTCCTGCTCCTGCACTGCTGTGCAATTTTTACTTCTTACATTACACACAAAATTACTCTGCTGCATAAAACCCCTATTACATTACAGACCCAAAAATATTTATGCACTTCTGTGCATTCCTCCCTTGCAATACAAAATTAATCTCTATATCCCATTCGCTGCTGCGAATCCAATTTTTTTATCTCACTGTGTGAGATTCACACATTTTTTTCTTTGGTGCTGCGGACCCCCTGTCTATTTTTTTTATATGCAAATTACATTACATACTATCCCCGTGCGTTTTTGTTTTTACATAACAAAAGGTCAACGCTGTATTAAAAAACATATATAAAAAACAATAAAAATAAACTTACACCCATACTCCTATTTTAACTCCGCCGTATGAAATATTAAAACCCTACCAAAACATTATGACATTGAATTAATTTAACGTATGGGTTATGGTCCACGGTGTATTTAATTTCGACAGACCCGCATGTACTTTGGACAGGTTTAAACAGCAGTACTTTCCTGGAGATCAAACGGCGGACAAACTTGCCTTTAATTCCACGGAGGAGGATGGATATCGGAAGACTTTTCTGACAGTACTTTAAACCATCGTGCAGCTTTGTTAAATCAACGGACGTGAATGCTGGAGGTAAATCGACGGGTGAAAACGATATCGGAAGAGGTGAGATGGGTGAAAAATACCTTCCGAAAAGTGTCAGGTGCTTATGTCATGCCGGCATCACAGTTCTCAGTATGGGACCACCATGTCCGGAAACCACTTCAGCCGGAAGAGTGGTGCGATATGTTCCTGCCAGTTTTGGTTTTCTGCGCCGTTGACTGCTGACCCGTGCGCGGGCAGTGAAATTATAATTTTAACAAAAAAGTGAGTAGGTGTCGATGGATGGTCTATTTTGTTAGAAATCTGATAAAAGAACAGGTGTCAGCTGTGAGCGAAAGATAATGATGTGAACCTAAGTTAATTTAGTACAAATTACCTCTTTAGCTTACTACAATTCCTGCACCCGAAAAAGGTCCACAAAATTAGACCGAAATCTTTAGCATGTGGATAACGGATCACGGTAGTTTTGTTTTTGAGAATTAATGTCAGTCTGATGTTGTGGACTCCGGCCGATTTCTCAATGCTGGATGCGATCGAGGATCTTCTTGACTAATGCTGATTTAAGATCAATGAAGGTACATTGAAATTACAATAATACATTATTTAAAAAATAATGTCGCGCAGATGTAGGGTGTCTCGCAGACAGGGAAGAGTTTACATGTACAGAATTATTCAATTGCACAGCCCACAAAGTTCAGCATTCCAATGTCTACGGAAAATGCACTTTTATCCGATGACGTAAACCCCGAACGGTGTTAGTGGCCTTTCGATTTAGGGAAGAGACTACCGAATTAAGACGGGTCCATTGATATTACGATATGACAGTATGAACTTACTTCCTCCTCACCCTTGGTTGAAATAAATGCTTTATGCCTGCGTCTTGTTAATTTGAGTATCAGAAAAAAATTGAGTATCAGAAAAAGTTCCAACGGATTTTCTGTAATGGTTTATGGATTGGAATTGTTAAAGGATTTGCATGGGTATGTTTTAAAATTGTTTTTTATTTTTTTAGGTAATAAAATAGGTTAATGGTTTTAGAGATTTCTGATTAGAGCAAAAGTTTGTTTTTTTAATTATTACCAAAATAATTTCAAGTGTTATGGTTTTTTAGGTTAATGGTTTTAAAGATTTCTGACAAGAGTAAAAGTTTACCTTTTACTAATTGTTAGCAAAATAATAATCATCAACAAAATAATCTCACGTGCTTTAGTTTTTCTTAAATAACTATGATAGTCAACCTACCTAACATTGAAAGATAACAATCAATCTAACAACTAAATAATAATAAACTTTCTCAATATATTATTAAAAACAAAAAACAAAAATCTGATTTTTCCCATGGGGCTTCACTCACTAAACCTCTAACATAGCACTTCCATTAGTGGCATATTAAAAAATACACTTAATTTGACTACATATTAAAAAATACCTCTAAAAATCACATTATTTAACCCCGTGCCAATATAAATACCTCCCCAATTTATAAAAACCTTATTTTCACTAAATATTGTATGTATCCATTTTTTTATTCACATTTTTTATACGGTAATATTTTTATATCCCTCATATAGTGACATCATGCCTCTCTTATGACACCACATGCATTCTACAATGCACCTTTCTTCTTTTGATATACATTGTAATTGCATATTAGTTGCACCTTTCTTCTTTTGATACACATTGTAAATCCATATTAGTTCTCCCACAATGCAATTACTTAACCCACACTCAAGCACATCTCACTATGATTTGTGGCATTTAATGGTCCAAGGCACACAAAATTCCTTTTGATACCAATTTGAGATGAAAAATCCTTATTGGCCCTTAAACTTTAACACCTATAGGAAAATTCCTTCACTAATCCACCATATCATAAATCAACTAACGAAATTCTAGGATTGAGCATAGCGAGTTCGAGTCATTGGATAAGGTGGTAGTCTAAGGAAAAGTCTTTAATGACATTAGATTTCCAAGACTTGAATTAACCTATCAACCACTAAAATCTATTACACATACAATCACCTAGAGCTAAAAAGGATCATAAGCAGAACTATAGAGAGCTTACTCTCAATTGTATTCTAAACTTGTTTATTTGCTTCCCCAAGAGCTACAAAGGATGATGAGCAGGGCTAAAGAGAGCTTAATCTCAAATGCATACTAAGCTTGTTTATTTGCTTGAGATTGAGGGGCATAAGAGCATTGGAAGTAGACTCCCACAATGCAAATTCATTTCGAGGTCTGAGTGATGCCACGATGATGCCCAATTTCGACCAAAAGAAAAGCCCACGAAAAACCTCCAAAACCGTCATGGAATAGTCTACATTAGATACTCTCACGAGGAAAGATAGGTCTAGCGTGACTCTTATTCCTTTTTGAGTGAGAAGTTCCATGATATGATGGCCTATTTAGCTATGTAAGTACATGTGTATCCAACCTGTAGCAAGACCACAACAAGACCAAAGAAATACTTACAAGCCCTCAAGCATGTGTACAAATTTTTCATTTCATCCACGAAGTTCTTGGTGCTAACACCCATTACATTATCATTGTAATGGGATGCTCTCCCTTAGCTTAAGGATACATACATAATTATGCTTGCAGGCCTTGGATGAGGACACATCCAATCTTCCATGACCAACTTGCACTCCAACTCATGGCCCATCAACTAGAGTTTTCTAGGCTACATGTGTGTGTATTTTGTGAGAGAAAAATACCTATATATACATGAGAGGTGAACATACATCTTGTCCCAAAAAGGATTGGACTTGGATTTTCATCCCAATTTGAATACATACATAAATACACAGATATATATATTACAAATCTTAATTAGGCACGTTAATTTCATATTTTCAAGCTAACCTAAATATGGCCTATGGATGTCAATTTCAGATTTTGAAGGTCTATTTTACCGAACATAATTCATAATAATAATTCTCCATCCAAGCAAGTATAACCATTGAGGAATTGGCCCATAAGTATAAAATTCATTTTGATACCAATTTGAGAGGAAAAATCCTTAGTGGCCCTGAAACTTTAACACCTGTAGGAAAATTCCTTAACTAATCCACCATATCATAAATCAACTCACACAATTCTAGGATTGAGCATAGCAAGTACCAGCGATTGGATAAGGTGGTAGTCAAGGAAAAGTCTTTAATGAGATTAGATTTCCAAGACATGAATTAACCTATCAACGACTAGATCCTACTACACATACAATCACCAAGAGCTACAAAGCATCATAAGAAGAACTATAGAGAGCTTACTCTCAATTGCATTCTAAACTTGTTTATTTGCTTCCCCAAGAGCTACAAAGGATGATGAGCAGGGCTAAAGAGAGCTTAATCTCGATTGCATAATAAGCTTCTTTATTTGCTTCAGATCGAGGGGCATAAGAGCATTGGAAGTAGACTCCCACAGTACAAATTCATTTCCAGGTCTCGGTGATGCCACGGTGATGCCCAATTCTTACCAAAAGAAAAGCCCACTAAAGGCCTCTGAAACCATCACAGAATAGTCTCTATTAGATACTCTTATGAGGAGAAAGAGGTTTGGTGTGATTCTTATTCCTTTCTGAGTGAGAAGTTCCATGATATGATGGCTTATTTAGCTATGTAAGTACATGCGTAGCCAACCCCTAGCAAGACCACATCAAGACCAAAGAAATACTTACAAGCCTTCAAGCCTCTGTACAAATTTGTCATTTCATCCATGAAGTTCTTGGTGCTAACACCCATTACATTATCGTTGTAATGGGATTCTCTCCCTTGTTGTAATGGGATGCTCTCCCTTAGCTTAAGTATACATACATACTTATGCTTGCAAGCCATGGATGAGGACACATTAAATCTTCCATGACCAACCTGCACTCCAACTCATGGCCCATCAACTACAGTTTTCTAGGTTGCATGTGTGTGTATTTTGTGAGAGAAAAATACCTATATATACATGAGAGGTGAACATAGATGTTGTCCCAAAAAGAATTGGACTTGGATTTTCATCCCAATTTGAATACATACATAAATACACACATATATATATACTACCAATCTTAATTAGGCACGCTGATTTCTTATTTTCAAGCTAATCCAAATATGGCCTATGGATGTCAATTTCAGATTTTGAAGGTCTATTTTATTGAAGATAATTCATGATAATAATTCCTCATCTAAGCAAGTATAAACATTGAGGAGTTGGCCCATAAGTATAAAATTTGTTTTGATAACAATTTGAGAGGAAAAATCCTTATTGGCCCTGAAACTTTAACACCTATAGGAAAATTCCTTCACTAATCCACCATATCATAAATCAACTCAGGCAATTCTAGGATTGCGCATAGCAAGTTCGAGTCATTGGATAAGGTGGTAGTCAAGGAAAAGTCTTTAATGACATTAGATTTCTAAGACCTAAATTAACCTATCAATGACTAAAATCTATTACAGATACAATCACCTCGAGATACAAAGGATCATAAGAAGAACTGTAGATAGCTTACTCTCAATTGCATTCTAAAATTGTTTATTTGCTTCCCCAAGAGCTACAAAGGATCATGAAGAGGGCTAAAGAGAGCTTAATCTCAATTGCATACTAAGCTTGTTTATTTGCTTGAGATTGAGGGGCATAAGAGAATTGGAAGTAGACTCCCACAATGCAAATTCATTTCCACGTCTAGGTGATGCCACGGTGATGCCCAATTTTGACCAAAAGAAAAGCCCACAAAAAGCCTCCAAAACCGTCACAAAATAGTCTCTATTAGATACTCTGACGAGGAGAAAGAGGTCTCGTGTGACTCTTATTCCTTTTTGAGTGAGAAGTTCCATGATATGATGGCTTATTTAGCTACGTAAGTACATGTGTAGCCAACCTGTAGCAAGACCACAACAAGACCAAAGAAATACTTACAAGCCCTCAAGCCTCTCTACAAATTTGTCATTTCATCCATGAAGTTCTTGGTGCTAACACCCATTACATTATCGTTGTAATAGGATTCTCTCCCTTGTTGCAATGGGATTATCTCCCTTAGCTTAAGGATACATACATAATTATGCTTGCAAACCTTGGATTAGGACACATCCAAGCTTCTATGACCAACCTGCACTTCAACTCATGGCCCATCAACTACAGTTTTCTAGGTTGCATGTGTGTGTATTTTGTTAGAGAAAAATACCTATATATACATGAGAGGTGAACATACATGTTGTCCCAAAAAGGATTGGACTTGGATTTTCAGCCCAATTTGAATACATACATAAATACACACATATATATACTACCAATCTTAATTAAGCACGCTGATTTCATAATTTCAAGCTAACCCAAATATGGCCTATGGATGTCAATTTCAGATTTCCAAGGTCTATTTTACCGAAGATAATTCATAATAATAATTCACCATCCAAGCAAGTATAAACATTGAGGAGTTGGCCCATAAGCATATAAATGGTCATATCTAGATTCTGCACTCCAAGACTCCAAAGTAGAACAAAAAACTTCAAGATTCTCATTAGATAGGGTATGAGGATTCCATAAGGTAGAGACCAAAGATTTCACTATTCGATCCAATCCATAATACATTGCCATAACTCTTATGCCAAGGTCTATGCTTAACTCAAGAATGAAGTTTGAGGAAGATTGATAGAATTCTTGGGTGAGCTTAAGGAGTAATGTAACATTCCTGCAATGCTCAAGCTTCAGGGATGAAAACCCTAGACCAAACTTACAGGAACATGAGTGCATTGGTGAACATTTTAGATTTCATTTTCAGATGTTCTATGAAGACTAATTATTTAGCCTTCTTATAAAATTCAGGAATCCACCTATGAAGCTTGTCATAAAGGTTGGGTCTTTAAACTCAAAGTGGCATCATCAAAAACATCTCCCATTAACCAATACACTCAACCATGACCCTAAAATCAATACTATAGATTCATACCCAAGAGGTAGCATTCATTCTATAAACAAATATCAGGCAATTACAACTAACATTCCTCCTAGTTTCCAAGATTCAAGGGGATAGGGGGATGCCACGATATGTGTGTGGGTATTATAAACATGATTAAAATTTAAATTCAATAACAAAATATATTGATTTACACATCATAAATGATTCAATAGTAGATACTAAAGTCTAAATATTAGACTATTAAATTGAAATTACTCAAACTCTGAAATAGTAAAAGGTGATGAGTCAAAGACTTGGTCTAAGGTCATTAGTATCAAAAATCAAGACTCAAAAGTTAAAACTGAAAATGATCAATGGACAATGACCCAATATTATGAGAATTGGACTAGTCATCAAACGAGTTGACCCCAAAACTGATAATGAGAGAAAAACCAAACCAAAAGACCAGTGAACCAAAAATTACATAAATATTCATTTAAAAAAAATTGTAAATATTCATGTACATCAATATGAATCTAAACTGTTATACACAAATATGCAAATTTTCTCATATATGTAACAAGTAAAGGTGCATATAACCAAAATAACACTCACTCCAATCCATCTTTGAACTAGAAATGCATCAACAAAGAGGTTGTAGATGGTCTCTATAGTCCAAAAGAAACCATGCTACAACAAACACCTACATATCATCATGCTAAAATAAATTGAATCTATGAAACAACTCCATAGACCTAGAGCCAAGTGAGCTTGTTAAGCATTGGTCAGAAAAAGCTTTGTAAAAGCACTAGAGAAAACCTATGACTATTGTGAAAAACCTAATACCACTATTAAGACACATTACAAAGCCTCGTGTTAGAATATCCTTCTGTTATAGTTGAAAAGTAAATATCATACAATTCAAAATCTACCATGCCCTCTTAAATTAAATTTAGCTTTTTCTTATCAATGTGCACTCTCGTAGAAGCTAGATCCTTCTTCTTGTGAAATGTTGATGCACCAACTCCTATAGCTTCTGTTGAAGTGAGATTTATGCTTGGATCTTGAATATTATTATCATATTTGTTTGGAATGGTAGAAGTGGGGTAGGAGAGGTCATGAGGGTATTTCTTTGGCCTTCATTTAAAGTTATAGACTGTGAAATTGCAACTTTACTCTTCAATTTGGGCTTCAAAGCATGAATTCTTGTATAAAGGCTGCAAAATAAACCCATATAAATGTATTTTGTTTATAACATAAGCACACTGTATCTCTTGTAACATAATCACATCGTAACCATAAATGAGATAAATTGATAAGTAGCTGAACACATACAAGAAGAATGTGTTACAACCCAAGGGTTAGATTCCAATCCTTCTTCAAAGTATTAACACATATCTCTCCATTGCCTGCAATATTAGGGTGGAAGATTTTTGTGAAAAATACCCTGCAGTCACACATCCAATACAAGTTAAAAAAAATGTTAGATTTAGTATTCTTTACATCATAACAATGTTTTGATATCAAGAAAAGTCAAAGAAACTAATCATTCACTCATGATATGATGGCAATAATGAATTACCTTGTGGAATCAAATATGGATGACCACGACTGGCCATTGAGATTTCCCTGAGTCAGCTATACTTAACAGGAAGCCTGAACACAGTAACTCGGCTATTGCTAATAGAAAAAAATTTATCTTATACCAAACAATATATTGCGTGACTACATGAGGTATTAGTGTGTGACAATATTACAATGGATTGTAAGAAAATTTACGTGACTGCTATAGGGATTAAATCTCTTTGGTGGAAGATACACCAATATACTTATAAATGGTATGCAAGAAAATTTGTGTGATTCTGCTACACCTAGCAGGAAGCTTAAGCATAGTAACTCGGCTATACTAGAAACAAAATAAAATTCTCTATACCAAACAGTGTGATAATATATTTCGTGACTCCATACCAAACAATGTGATAATATATTTTAGGACTCTATTGAGAAATTATTGCATGACTTAGTTGTTCACAATTCAAATAAATTTTGGCCATAAATTGAAAAGCCCAACACAGTTTTTCAACTTGTCTCACATTCCACATCACACATCAAATATAAGTTAAAAGATGCAGGGTACAAGAGAAATGTGCACGGTTAGTAGGAATACTTATCATGGATGGATATGACTGACACACAAGAAAGGAGATAAGTAGAAGAATATATGCCACTGAGAAAAAAATTAGTTTATATGGCGGAATAAACTATTAACAATTGCATTCTATAGTTTTCTTGGCAGAAAGAGCCGCATCTACATGGCTCCATGTGTGGAGGATGGGAGTTCTGTCTCGGCAGCGTATCACTTAATTTTGGGTACAGATTTCCTATTGAATATAGTTGTTGTCAGAGGAATACATGTTGGATGTTTTTCTGTGCTATTTTGTGAGGTTTATCTTTGTTACAGGCCAGGAATAGAGCTGCTACAGTAGCTTGTTGCTAAGACTATTTGGTGGGTATGATACTATGAAAGCATGTATAAGTCCTCTCTAGGATGCATATGCCCAGGGTTGAGCGCAGATAGGTCAGAATTCTTTCATGTACTTTGGAACTGTTTCAAGACTCATAGAGGAGGAGCTACCAAGATCTAAATTAGTGATTGGGTGTCTTCTATGGATAATCACAGTAATTGAAGGAGAGGAGAATGAGGACTGAAGCTGACAGCCCTGACTTGTGACCAAGGTTACCATCAACACTTGTAGCTAACTGTGTTTGTGCCCTAACCAGTATTCATAATTGCAGTATAGAAATCTCCAACATATAGGAGGATATACTTAAAGATTGAAATCTTCTATGATCCTGGGAGAAGGGCTGAACCTCTGTAGATGCTTGATTGAAGTATTACAACCCTCATTTTAGAGGACTGTATCATTCTTAAAAGAATAATTTCTCTTTTAGATTCTCAAATCCCTGGAACATTTCAGATGACAGCTATGGTTTCACATCCATCTCATCCCCTTTTGCTTCATTGCATATCACGGAGCATTTAAAGCTGAGTTGTTAAAGGGTATATTGAAGACAACCCAGTTTGACCATGAGTACTAGATATTTGCTGAGAGTTTGTTGATAATTCTAAATATAAGGATCAACATTGATTATCCTATGAATAGAACAAAAACAGTTTGCAAGGCTCCCATGACAAAATGAGCATACCTCTGTATACCAATAGAAATGGTAAATGTCTTGAACATATTCAACTGCAGCAAGTTTATTTTCATTATCTGCTTTGTCAATGTTGGGAAAGTAAAACAAAACCAACAGAATTAAAATAAATACATGTAAACCATCCCAGCTAAACATGCAAGCAAAGAGCCATGTTATTGACCTTAATATATCCACGCGCAGTTACTGATATCAAATAGAGGCCAACATATAAAGCCCAATAGTAGTGAACTCATATCATTCACCTCATGCTGCATACTAACATGTGGGGATTGATATATGATAAATAAATCAGACAGTTCTTTAATGACACACAATTTTTACAACTGTGGTACATACCATGGACAATGACTTTGTTGTAGCACTTGTATTCTTCACATCGACAACAAACCTCCTACACACCCAATTCTAATTGTTAACTCTAATTGGTAAAAACCCCAAAATATCTTCAAAAGACGAGAGCATCATATTGGGAAGTTGAATCTACCTTGGCATTTTCTTATGAACAAGTTGATTCTGCTTCCTAGATTTCCTATGAACATAGAATTACACATCCAAGGCATCACATACACATTTTTCTTCATCAGCCCCCGACAGAAGAGGGTTTAAAATGCCTGAATAAGCATATGGCTAGAGAAAAATGCTTGACGAGAGAGGCTAAGCTAACAATCAGAACTTCTTTATAAAAATGAAGTTTCCACTATGTGTTGATAAAACATGAGACCTACACAAGGGTTTTGCTAATTAAAAAAAAAAGATACATATGTTCTAGGAATGAAAAAACCTTCTTACTCTAGCTTGATCTTATCACCCCCATTGGGTTTTGAAGCATGACACCCTAGGTTCCCAATGTATGATAAAACCCTTCTAGGCCTCGTTTCGGCCAGCATCACCACTACATCACAAACCATGCATATAACCTCTATCAAGTTGATCTCTATTTTACACTAGTCATATAGAGCCATTGGTATTCATATAAACACTAATAAAGGTGTACTACATATTTGTTGATATTAGGTTTTGGTATGGGGTTTGGACAACAAAATACTATAAAATACCTTTGCTAGCCATGGGCCTGTTGGGCTTCTCCACCCTATTTTCGATTCCAATTTTGCTTTGCTGAGAATACAAACACAAAGCATTCAATAACTATTGAACAATCAAACCCCTCCAAAATTGATAAGGAATCCATAACTGAGCGTGATCCTAACCTTAAACATAAATTCAAGAATTCTAAAATCTTACCAGCCATCTTGGAGATTCTGGGATAATGGAGAGACCAATAAGCAACAGAAAATTGGGAACTAGCTCTACATCACCTCCCATTGACAACCTGCCTCACTCAACAACGCATATTTTTTCTTCTAGTTATGCTCCTGAGAGAGATCATAGGTATATTCTATATGAAATTTTGTGAAAGGTGGCCACGAAATGGCCTTATTTTCCTTTTTGGAGGTGATATGTCATGCTATAAACACTTTGCTATGTATTTTAATTTTCCAAACCATGAAATAGAAACGTATGCATTATTTCTTTGGAAAAATAAAATCAACTAAAATTTGCATACCATTCACCCTATCAAATTCTTGTTAATCCAAAAGTTGCAAAAAATCAGATACTATTCACCTTAAAATATCCCTTGGATCATACGCATACATTGTAAGGCCCATCAAACACATGTATATCAATGTAGGCAAAAATAATAAAGCAAAGTGCCATCACCCAAACAATCTACCAGAAGCACATATCTCAATAAAGTTGCAATTAATTTAAAAACAAACTACCATCACATGTCCAAAAGCCTTTACAGATAGTAATTAATGTTAAAGCCATTTAGTGAAAGCACTGAAAGGAAATGCCCAAAATATGATTGAGGACTCAATTGACAATAATAACCAAATGCAATTTAACTGTTGTAGACCCCATGTGTATGACCAAAACATAAATACTTCCAAAAAGACTCTGATGGCACATTTGAACTACAAAATTTGATTTATATGTCCAATTTAAAAAATAGGAAAGCCAACTACGACATACACATTCAAAATAAAATGCACTTCATGTGATAGACGTTGCTATGGTGTAAATTTGTTGACTTGAGTAAGCAAAAACCATCATGACTGAAGCTCGTGCCATTAGATCCTTGATATCCTTTCTAGAAAGCGAACCATTAATCTAAAAATTCAAGGAAAATGCTAACATTAGTGAGAATAACCACATACTTATCCACAAAACATATTCATGAAAAAGGAACCACCTCTTCTTGTTTTTCCTGATTCAATAGACCAACTTCAGAGGGACCAAATTAACATTTGAATGAAACACAACTACAAAAGGATGAATGACTAGTGAAAGAAAATTACACCAAAAAGAAGGTAGCAAAAAAAGGTTGATTTATCCCGAACCACAACCCGAACATTCACCATTTGAACTATTCAAAAGACCTAAAACCAAAAAGTACAAAATTAAGATCAGATTCATATGAAAAAATCAACAAAAATACAACCAATAATTATTTATAAATGATCCAACATATGGAAATACATAAGGAAAGAGAAAGTAGAATGTTTTAAAAATCTACCTTGTTCAAATTTTTCACAAAATCTGAAAAAACTTTGTAATCACATTCTTCTAATGTGTATGTATCATTCCTAGCATTGTATGATATGTTTGCGATTGCTATAACAAATTCAAGTTGTACAAATGCATGAGCTGTCAAATCATACTTATACATGTGTTTCCCCTTTATTCTACTATACCAACATAATTGAAGCTTGATGCCTTCTAATCTATCCAAAAGGTCAATGTCATTATGGTAATCAAACACCCTATTACCATCTTTCTTCCTTATTCTTTGAACCCTTCCAGTGTACCACGTTCCACAAGAAACACCTTTTTTTGTACTTCGAGGAACACCTTTTCTTGCAGTACGTTCAGTGGGGGGAATTGTGTTGCTTTGAAACAACACCCCACAATCTAATCCAATTCCAAAGCCAATTGAAACACCCTTTTGTGGATCCTACCCATCTCGCCTAAGGTAGACCCCATTTCTCACTTTTGTCAACCTATCTTTCGATAATGTCAGATTTCCATTCAATTGACTAACCAAACATTCTTTAAACATATCCTTACCATCAAGATCCACCATTGGCTTTATCGTTTTGCTTCCATTTTCATCAATGGAATCTAGAATTTCATCCAACTCGTGTCTCCATTCAATTTCCATTATTTGCAATTCACTTTCATTTTGTACCAATGATGTTTAAGATTGGAATATAGAGTTGGAACAACTCGGTGGAGAAGCATCAACTACTTTATCGACAATTTGGAATGTTGGATAATTTTGATCCTCTATCTTAACCCACCAAGAAGATTGAGTGTAATTTTCTAGTTGCATTCCAAGAGTTGATAAAATGTCTTGTGCATCTTTCAATCCAATTTTAAGGGCTTCTACAATTTTAGCATATGTGGATATTGAATCATGTTGCGACAATACATCAATGTTTTGTATTGTTTCTTGGTGCAATCTATTCCAAATGCATTCTTGCTTCTTATCAGATTTATTAAAATGAAGCCCTTGGGGATTTGATTCTTCTTCAACAACTTTATTAAGGGTTCCAACAACATGAAGCAAGTCAGTGAAATCATAGGCCCTCTCCACTCCAACCATCCCACCAACTGCACTAAAGAAGTTCTCACATACATCTGAGCTAATCAAGTGCAAAATGCATGGAAAGTTAGAGTAATGATCTCGAGACAATCTCATCAACAAAATTGAAAAATGGCAAGAAATTTTCACATCTTGATATGCTTCTCTACTGATGAAATTTATGTTGACATTAGTATGAGATTGTTTTTGTACCCAACATAACCATAATGTGAAGAAATGATGAACTCGTGAAGCATTTTGCACCCTTTCCCAAAGGCTCAAACTATGAGACATAAAGATGTCAATGTAGTCAGCAACAATCATTAGATAAGTCTCTGTAGTTGGTGTCCTCTCTAACTTTCCACTTGGTGTACTTCTCAACTCTTTCAAACACCTTTGAACATGCCTTGAAGCAATCCGTTGTGTGGATCCCCAATTTTTTCAATTCATCCTCTCTATATCTTCACCCTTAAGCTTGTGATCATCCACTTTAAAAGTGTGATAAACCATTCTGACACGGCCAAAACTTATGTAATCATTTCCTAAAACCAATTCTCATCGACTGCTAAATAAATGGTTCACTAGCTTTTTGTCGTTGTGGATGTAATCTTCGTCATGCAATCTTGTTACATTGCAACCATTGTACAACCCGGTTAGCCTCCACCCTTCCCAAGGAATTTGATATTGAAGACCTGATGTTGAAGAATAATCATTCAACATAAGTTATCTTCTCTGCTATCCCCATCCGAGGAATGACCAACAATAGGTCCCAAATTATTTTCCACGTGTTTCTTCCACATAGATTCTACATTTTCCCATTGTTGATAAAAAAAATTTACATTGAACCTATTGCATGTTTGATGAACAACCACAACCAAACAAGGAAGCCTTTCACGTAAAGGGTTTGCAATAATAACACGTGCGTAATGCCTAGTAACATTGTTCTTAAAAGAATCTGTTATAATCTCATAGCCTACAGCTCCATCACCAACTCTCACCAATAAATGTGATTGGCATTGATGTTCTTCTTTCGTACCACAAAACCCCACCAGTGTATCACTTTTTTCTACCCACCTAACATATTTTTTCACAATTGTTTCATCTTCAGCGAACAATACAGGAATTGGGCCATCTATACCATGCTTGGCTTTATAAGAAGCATAAAATTATCCAACCACCTCAAAAATATGCTCGTGCTCCCCTGGGATACATGCTAATGACTTTCTAACTTGCCTTAAAGTTGTAGATATTGAATGACCATCTAGATTCAAGCTAATAAATCTATGTAATCTAGGGCCTCCCCATAACTTGATCATCTCATAAAGGGATTTTGTGGATGTACTATACCTTCTCCCTACTTTTGCATGCATCAAGTTATGAAAAATATCCTTGACAAATTCCCAAACTACATCTTTACCTTGTAATTTTCCTTGCTTATGTGCCTCACACACATCCTTGCAAAACCTAAAGACATCCTTCCTTTCTCTTGATTCAAACAACTTTTCCTTTAGGGATCTCATTCTAATAGAGAGTGTAGCAACCTTTGTCCTCTCCCACCAAAGAGATCACATTGTTGATCTATGGTTAGCATTTGTAACCCTTGAAGCATTCTTCAATTCATTGTAAGTCAAATAGACAAGTCTTCTACCTTTTCCTGTATCTCGTTCTCTTCTTTTATTGGTGCACATCGATTCACGATATAATCACATCCTGAACTCATCACATTCTGGAACCAACTTAAAAAAGTTGCATGTTAATGAATCAAATGGGATCCCTATTTCAAAAGCCATATGGAAATGAATAAGCCTATATGTACCATCAATACAACATTCAATACCCTCATAACATAACATGATCTTGGTATGCTTCTCTATGGCCCATAATTTTCCACCCCTTTGATCATCCATTAGGACCTTTGTCTCCAATCTCTGCCCATTTCTATCAATATAAGGATACCAATACCCCCAACATTGTAGTAACAAGGGAGATAATTGAGCTGTAATAAGATGACAACAAACAAATATATTTGAAGTAAGATAAATAAAATAATATACAAATTCATATTCAAGTTCAGTCTAAGCTGTTAATTAACATACCTGAGTAGAAGGATTTGCACTTGTAGAACCCCTATGTAATACTGATGGTGATAATGGGACCAACAACCTAGTCAAACTTTGTTGGGACTTGTCATTGGTAGGCTTTTTGGGTCTCCCAACCGTGCCACTCCTCAACCCAATCTCCTCATGTGAACCCTCATTTGTAGTAGTAGCAGTGTGCTTCTTTGATTTCATGTGTTCATTTAGAGAACATACTATATTACCACTTTTCGACACTAAACAAAACCATTTATTGCATCGTGTACATTCCACTGTCACTTTTTTCATGTCCTTATAGTCTGCAAGTGTTTCTTCCACCACCTTGAACAAATTAGGCTCTTGTGTCATGTTGAAATCATCTAGAAGGTTGATTGCTTGATCAATATGAAATTGATCTCCAACCATCGTTGTTTCTTCTACTTCGTTACATGAAGGAATTTTACTACCACTTGGCATTGATAGGCGTTGTTGATGGGCCCCTATTTTCATATGATGGTTTTTGAAGTTGCGTGTTGTTCGTACTACCAAGGATACATCACGTGTTCCATAATTAATGCGACAAATTTCACAATGGATCTTTATTTTAGATTCTCCCTTTTCTGAATATACTTTGAGAGTAATTTTCTCATTGAAAAACTCTTCCATTAAACTTTTAACTTTTTTTTCCCAAGATGCCAATACACTAGGATTAACAACTATGGCTTGTTCCACCGACAAAGACATATTTTCAACTCTTGGTTGTTTATGCATAGGTCCCTCTACATTCACTTCAATTTTTTCAAATATTGGTATTGTTTTCACTACATTTGAACACTATTCTTCCACATCAAATGTGCCTAGTTTCCTCTTGATGCCTACAAGTGTTGTACAAACTTTCCATTTTTTCTCTTGCTTTGGATTTAAAAATGTTCCATCCTGGATAAAATCAAAACGGTATCCAATGATTTAATCATCCACAATTTCATCACGAATTTCATAAAATGTACAACCTGTCGACACTTGACCACGCCAATTATATAATTTTCTTCATGAGTAGCAGTTTTATAAAACAACTCCATCTGTTTTTGCACATAAATAAATGAAAAAGTAAGTAAAATTCCACAAGCATATTGATTATTATAAACAAAAAGAGAAAGGAAGAAAAGTAAAATTTCAATTCAAAGCTCCAAAAAACATGAAGAAATATTACTATTTGGATGAAAGACTTTGATTCAAAATGCACTATCGGTGGATTCCTCAAATGGAATTGAAGCCAGAAATAAAACATATTACTAAAACAAATTTGAGAGTTGATTTACTGTTGCACCAGAACTCGGAAAAACATTGTACAACTTTTTTTAATTCATAATCTTAACATGATTTGTAACCAGAATTTCAAATGATTTTCTAAAAATGCCCATTATTAAGTTAGATAGGCCAAACATCTCTGCATCTTGAAATTGTTTCAACCATGTAAATACGTGTTAAAATTGACAACTAGGGCCAAATTCCACTTTGGACAACTCCTATGGGAAAAATTATTGTAGCATTATTGCATCTCCTATGGAAACCAAGTCTTAGCCAGCCATGATGCTCAGAGAACTATTTGGAGGAAGTTTAACTCCTATGTTGTACTCAACATTTTCGACATATTTCAAAATTTGTATCAAGAAAAAAGAATTTTTGAAAATTTGATGCTATACTTTGGATTTCTAAGATATTCTAAAATCCAAATTTGAAAAAGAGAATTTTTGAAAATTTGAAGGTGTAATTGAAAGTTCTCAAATATTTCAGAATCTGCACTTGCTAAGATAAATGCCTTCTCCAAAATTTAAAACTATATTTGGAGCGGCTGACATTTCCTTGAAACAAGAGCGAGTCTGTGGTTGATGCCAGGTAACTAAAGGGAGTAGGAATTTGCTTTGTATCTTCTTGATAAAATTTCATGAAGGGAAGGGATAGAGGGGTGCTCTACCATTTTCCTGAGTGGGTGAAGTATGCCCAACAATCCCGATTGTTGTCCACATCACTTGCGATCAACCATGGAATTTTGTTCCATTCCTCATGGAGGGTGCCCAATTTCCATATATATTATGTCGTCACAGATGTGAACATATCTTCAATCAAATAGTCTCGAAACTCAAAAACCTGTGAGAGAGCCTCCACCATTTTCAAAGTTCAAAAGTGAAGGTGTATGAGATAAATGTGTCTGAAATTTTATATTAAACACATTCAGTTTCTGCTATGTTCTTGGACTCTACAAAATGTTTAATTTTTACAGAGTCCTTGAGATTATGCTGGATAAGAAAAGTGTCGGGAAAGCATAAATGGAAGGATAAGTCTTAACGAGATACAAAGATTCAAATATAATATAATATTATGTGACTTTTAGTTTTTGATTTTTATTTTTTTAAGAGGCCTTTGGGATTCCCAAAGACTATTCAAGTTCATTTATCACTTTTCATATTCCTTGCAGATGAATAATGTAAATTTTCCATAATGTTTAAATATCAGGTTTCAAACCTTTTTTCTTTTATGGTGTGTGAGTGTTTGGGCTTCAAAATGTCATACAAATATCACTCATTACCATACATTTTTCACCTATGCTTCCATTATATCACTCATTATTCACCACCACGTCACTTCATTTTCCCTATTGTTCACCATTAATGGGTCTCATTTATATCTTCCAAATATTATTTATTTTAAAGCATTTTTAAGAGAAATTCTTGATTAAATATTAGAAAATAATATATTTTACTTCATATATGGAAAGTGGATTATTTTTGTGACATGTGTAGGTTCCAAGGAAGCTTCCAAGACACCTTTATGTGGCCTTGAATGATCAAATTCGAATTTGATAAGATAAACCTCATGGAGAAGATCATGATCTCATGGAGAAAATCAAGGACAAAAGGGGGTTATGTGTCTAGATGGTTGAGAGATGTATGGAACTAAAGAGAGATTAGTGGATCATCATTATGAGTTTGTTATCTCATCCCATTGTATAAATAGGAGTACAATCTCCTCCATTTGTAAATTTTTAGAGTTCCATTTGTAAGTTTCTGTAATCTTAAAATTTTGGAGTATGTAATCTTAAAAGCTTAGAGTTGTAATCTTAGAGTTGGTTTGTAATGGAGATTTTGAAATAAAGAATCATACTTTGATTTTGCCTCTACATCTCAGTCTCCTTTGAAGTGGTGTGCCTGTGGAGTTATGGAGGGCCCCCATGGCCTCACTTGCATACTTATTTTAGGTATAATTTAATTTTTTTTTTTGTTTGATTTAAGCTTTTAAGTTTTGTTATATGTTCTAATATTGGAAAGAAGTCTTATTTGAAAGTGTTCTTGTAAGAGAACTGTAAGACTTCATACAATTATTAGATTTAGGTTTGTTTCATTTTAGCTTCTAAGTTTTTGTTAGATGTTCTAATATTGGAGGAGATCCTAAAATTCAAGTGTTCTTGTAAGGGAACCTTAGGATCTGAGATAATTATTAGATCTAGGTTTGTTTAGTTGTTGGAAGAGATCTTGATGAATGTGTTCTTGTAAAAGAACCAAAAGATCTCGGACAAATTAGAAATCTTTCTAGATCTATATATTTTAGATAAGTACTTCTAAGTTTACCTTCCCGGGTTGACATTAAATGAACTCTGATTGACATCAACATTTTGGCGTCGTTGCCGGGGAAGTGAAACTAGAAGGATTTAGTAATTATTTTATGCATTTGTTTTTATGGACTAGTTTGTGGAACTTGGTGACAGTAGGTTCATAAATGAATTCAAAGTTTGGAGCATTCTTTTTATTTTCGCACATAGTTAATTTAAATTCAATTTTTATTTTAAACCCCCCATTTCTCACTAATCCATCTACAGATGAGGAATTTGACAATGTTGAACACGTACTTCTTGGAGAGCAAGGACAATAGCCTTGAGCCAACTCTAAGACAAGTTATTCACATATGTGTAAAACATAACGTACAAATTTTAAATCGTGATGTGAGCATGTTCAAACTTCTAATCCGTAGATGGCTTCACTCGAAGCATTCTTTTACTTAGAAAATAAAAATGTTTCAAGTTAATGTAAAATGGAAAAAATATATAAATAAATAAACAAATAAAATGAGATCTCATTAGAAGTCATTCTCATTAAAAAAATTTAGTCTTAATCTCATTATCAGTTTTTAGTCTTATTTTCGAAAATAAAAATAAAACATCATGAATAAATTCAGTGGCACACTAAGAGCTACTTCATCTTCGCATTTCTATGTCTTGTGTCTGTATCATGGGTAAGTGAGGAGATTGATTATCGGAAAGCTTTGACTTCCGAGATTCTAAATGCCCCCGCGACATTGTAGAAAGATTGTAGATAATGCGAGGTTTGATCACAAATCTTGATTGTGTTTATTATCCATCCACACTAACCTACATAAATAAAAATAAATCAAAAGATTAGTACTCTCTCTTCTTGCGCTTCGAGCGATCAGGAAGATCAGAAAATCTAATGAGTTATTAAAAATATATATACATATAATAAAAATCTTAGGGAAATTTAATTGCAAATCTGCTATCGATCGTTTGAGTCCTAATAAAAAAATATACTCTTGTAGAAATTTGTTCTTTGTGGCTGTCACTAGATCTCTCACTGCACTCCAAGAATATTCTTCATTTCCATCACCAGCGATGAGTAGGAATCGACCATTTAGATAGGATTCAATTTTATTTATTTATTTTTATATTTAAAAGGAAAAAAACCAACAAATTAATTTAAATGAAAAAAATCCACAATAAAACAAAAATTAATAAATAAAATAATAAAATACAAACCATAAAAAAATGCAAAACATTAAAAACAAATTAAAAATTAAAAAGCAAAACAATTAAAAAATAAAAGATCCCACCAACGTACTCATGGCAACAAACTCATTATAACACAATAAAAAAAACAAACAGAAAAAGGCCAAGAGCATTAAAAACAAAATAGGTTTTATTTTGCGATCAAGATCGAACACGTGAATCTGTTGGTTCAAGGGGAATGGCACAAGAAAATATTTTGAAGGATGCAAGTGAGTGTTCATTGAAATCTTGGCTGGTTCATGAGGTTGTAAACTCGCCCACAACTTCAGAATTGTAAAATACTCCTGTCATCAGAACCAAAACTAATGGTATTCAATAAAAAAAAAATCATTGCATAAAAAAATCGATTGGATAGATATCAAATTTGTAAATTTGATTGGATTATCAAAGTGTGCATTCCAAACCTACATATCAGCATAGATCTAAGCTGGAAGTCAACTATCTATCCTTGGAAATTGTGTGGTGAGAAATGATCACATTTATCTCATTCATACCTAGACAGAGAGACAAAAGGATTAATGAAATATGTTTTGAAAATTTAAATTTTTAGGAAAACTATTGATCTAACCGATTTTTCCGAGATTTAAACTCAACAGCATGAAATTCAGGGATAAAAAGACCGAATGCCCATACTGCAGATTAGGAGGGCAATTTCAGTGAAGGCTACGAGAGGAAAAGTCATGCGAAATGTTTTTTAATTTTTTGTAGAATTTACCGTAGGTTGTGAGACAGAATTTTCCTGCTGCTGTTGTTGGTTCTCAGGCGAGGTCCCAACAAGGTGAGGAGCAGTGAGAGGTGGGTTACGACCAGCTCCACCTTGCCAAAGCTTCCCATCTTTGTGATAAGGAGTGAACACAGCCATGCAATTACCAAGGAACATTGACAACATGGATGCTGGTAATTTCTACATTTCTGAATTTTACAATGGAGATTGATATTCTGTGAACGATAAGATGTAATTTGGGTAGAAGACCATGTTTTGTAGCGTATGATATCTTGTTTGTTGACTGAGCAATTTCTACGTGACATTAAACAATAAAGAGGCTAAAATATCGCAGAAAATCGCTCAGGATATTTCTTCTTCCATAAAATCCGTCTTGTGCTTTCCATGCCAACTTCTTCGATGGTGATGTTGCCACTTCTCCTCTCCTCACGGGATGGTTGAGTGCAGCTGTTGGGGAAGAGAGTGATAATCTACAGATTTTGTAGAATAATTTCCGATATCTTTTGAGAGCGATTTGTGCAGGAGCGATTTGATGATTTGATGATTATGATGAATTCGCAATCTCTTATATCAGAAGCAGAACGCCAACCATTTTTCCATCCAACTAATGTAGCATTAGTAGGATCGCCCTTCTCCATGCCACCTCACGTTGTTTGACTCCGATGGTCACTCCGCGCCGAATGGACTGCAAACTCATCATGCCACCGTGATACAGATCTGAAGACTATGGCATCAAACTTTGGACATATATAATTCTTGGCATATGGTTGACATAAACTATGAGAGCTGTATGTGCTAATCAAATGGTCACACTTCACCATGCCATGGTAATAAACGTGTTGAGTTCTCCTACTCGGCATGTTGGAATATGAATTTCAATTTTGTTTTCGAAACAATGTGACATCACTGGCATATTACATGGTAAATAACAACAATGGAAAATATTGGTAAGAAATAGAGTTGCATCATTTTGAAGGGTTACTGGATAAGCATTCATTTTCAAATTTGAAAGAATATAGTGTTACAAGAAGACGCATTTTTGTTGGAAACTAGCCCAACATTTTGTACCGATCATCTTCACAAACAGATAAATGGCTTTTGAAGCAAACATTTTGGTGCCACCAACAAATTTTATGGTACCAAGAATTGAGACAAACCTTTGAGGTTTATTTCCTTGGAAAAAAATGCCTTTCTGTGCTGAAAATGTTGAAATTTTGTTTTTATAATCACTTTCATACAATGGTTCACATATTAAATGTAAATTGGTTCATATGTCTTATGCATATGCTTTGACTTTGTATGTGCACTCCATTCAAGCATTTGATATTTGTTCATGTGTAACATTGTGGGTTGGTATATGGGCACAACACAGAAAATCACGACACGACGAAACTTTCGACAAGGAGTAACAATTAGTTTTCTTTCTGAATTTATTTTTAATTTTTAATTTTTAATTTATTTGACGCATTTGTATTAACATCTTGCAATTTTTAAATGATGCAGATTTTGGCAAATACAAGATCGACGATGACATGAAAAATTCGATATTCTTGACGCAAATTCATGAAACAATTTCGACTACGGTCGGGATTTGCATAATTGCAATGAAATTGAATTTTATTTACAAAAGTTACATAAGAAGGGAACTAATTATACTCATTTCATAATAGAAAATGGATTTGTAAAAAATCATAGAGTTGGGCTAACTTATACATTTTATTTTATTTAAATCTATTTCATTGTTGTTTAATATTTGCATTAAAAAACCAAGTAGAAATTGATCACTTTTGCTTGGATATATTTATGTTTTGTGAATGCCAATTTTTGCAGGTTTGCATTAATCAGATGATCATTCAAGGAGTTTAGTTTGTTGACAGTTGGACTTTCAACACATCAATTTTATGATGAATCATGTGAATAAGTCCATATTCATTACAACCAGTCTTTTCTTCCCTTTGTAAAATTAAAAATCCCAATGAGTCCTCAATGCAAGCCAAAATCTATTTTTCCTAGCAAGTTCCAATCATGTCGCCAAATCTACTTCTTTTCATTCACCCCTAACCCACAAAATAAAACCAAGAAGCTTACTTTTTGTCATTCTCATTTTCCTTGTCATTTCCTTTCCCTTTTATTTTTGCCAATAAAACCCTGCTTCTATGTATATCATTGAGTAAAAGTCCTAGAGTCTAATTATCTTCGTAAAAACACCTAGAGGCTTGCATGCCTTAATGGAAAGTACTCTTGCCAATGAACAATGGGAGTACATTAATATCCCTTGTTCGTTGGATCTTGTAGGTGGCTCGACCACGACAAATTTATTCGTACCTACAAAGATGTGTTAGGCATCTTGACTCCCATTGGAATCAATGGTGGGAGCTCTCGTGTTGGCTAGTGGCATTCATTAATGGCCACTAAGTCAACAACTTCTTGTTATGTTCGACAACAAGACATTTCTTCACATAGCAAGATTTGTTCCATCGAGCGTTGAAGACTTGAAGACCCATATTTTGTAGCAGATGAAACAGATTTCCTTTTATTGTTTTCCAATTTTTAAATGACTTGAGGACAAGTCAATAAATAAGGCTTGGGCAAAAATGTAATTTCTATATTTTATATACCTTCCAAGCCTTATACATTTTTAGCGATATTCAGCAGACTCATTAGATTCATCAAACTATCCAGCAGAGGATCCAATAGTAGATATGACAATATAAATCCTTCATCCACAACTTGCAGAAGAAGCTTCAGACCAGAATTGGAGCAACTGAACATGCATGATTCATCCACTTCTTTAGGTAAGTAAGGTATGATGTTTTCTAACCTTTAATCTTGAAATTCTTTTTAGATGCAAAAATGATGATATTTGGAAAATATTCCACTATTTCACTATTTCCTTTCTCATTAAAAATTGCCAAAAACCATCAATTGGGGAGGGGAATTGCACACTCCATTTCTTTCTCTCATTCATATTACATCTTAACCCACATAGTCTTCCCACAATAAAAACTACTACAAAATGATGAGCATATTAAATGACTTCTTAAAAATGATTGATCTCAACAAAGTAAATAATGATTGTAACACAAGAACCAATCATTAAAAAAGAGACCTTGACAAAGTAAATAATGATTCTAACATAAGAACCAGTGATTCAAAGATGCAAATGATTTGTGGAAATAAAAGTTATCAAAAGATGTGCAAAGATAAAAATGAAGTCCATGATTGAAAGATGGTTGTTACACAAGAACCAAACATCTTGTAAAAGGAAGCTCATCTACGAATCAAACCAAATAAGTCATTGTAGTAGCTTGCATGAGGACATGCAAGAGATTCAGAAAATATATAGATCTAGAAAGATTTCTAATTTGTTCGAGATCTTTTGGTTCTTTTAAAAGAACACATTCATCAAGATATTTTCCATCTTTCATCCACAACTTGCAGAAGAAGCTTCAGACTAGAATTGCAGCAGTTGAACATGCATGATTCATCCACTTCTTTAGGTAAGTAAGGTATGATGTTTTCTAACCTTTAATCTTGAAATTCTTTTTAGATGCTAAAATGATGATATTTGGAAAATATTCCACTATTTCACTATTTACTTTCTCATTAAAAATTGACAAAAACCATCAGTTAGGGAGGGGAATTGCACACTTCATTTCTTTCTCTCATTCATATTACATCTTAACCCACATAGTCTTCCCACAATAAAAACTACTACAAAATGATGAGAATATTAAATGACTTCTTAAAAATGATTGATCTCAACAAAGTAAATAATGATTGTAACACAAGAACCAATCATTAAAAAAGAGATCTTGACAAAGTAAATAATGATTGTAACATAAGAACCAGCCATTCAAAGATGCAAATACTTTATGGAAATAAAAGTTATCAAAAGATGTGTAAAGTTAAAAATGAAGTCCATGATTGAAAGATGGTTGTCACACAAGAACCAAACATCTTGTAAAAGGAAGCTCATCTAAGAATCAAACCAAATAAGTCATTGTAGTAGCTTGCATGAGGATATGCAAGAGCTTCAGTTGTGGAGTATGTTTGAGCTTCAAAATGTCATACAAATATCACTCATTACCATACATTTTTCACCTATGCTTCCATTATATCTCTCATTATTCACCACCATGTCAATTCATTTTCCGTATTGTTCACCATTAATGGCTCTCATTTATATCTTCCAAATATTATTTATTTTTAAGGATTTTAAAGAGAAATTCTTGATTAAATATTACAAAAAAATATATTTTACTTTATATATGGAAAGTGGATTGTTTTTGTGACATGTGTAGGTGCCAAGGAAGCTTCCAAGACACCTTTTTATGGCCTTGAATGATCAAATTCGAATTTGATAAGATAAACATCATGGACAAGATCATGATCTCATGGAGAAGATCAAGGACAAAAGGGGGTTATATGTCTAGTTGGTTGAGAGATGTATGGAACTAAGGAGAGATTAGTGGATAATCATTATGAGTTTGTTATTTCATCCCATTGTATAAATAGGAGTACAATCTCCTCCATTTGTAAATTTTTAGAGTTCCATTTGTAAGTTTTTGTAATCTTAAAATTTTGGAGTATGTAATCTTAAAAGCTTAGAGTTGTAATCTTAGAGTTGGTTTGTAATGGAGATTTTGAAATAAAGAATCATACTTTGATTTTGCCTCTACATTTGAGTCTCATTTGAAGTGGTGTGCCTGCGGAGTTATGGAGGGCCACCATTGACTCACTTGCATACTTATTTTAGGTATAATTTAATTTATGTTTTTGTTTGATTTCAACTTTTAAGTTTTGTTAGATGTTCTAATATTGGAAAGAAGTCTTATTTGAAAGTGTTCGTGTAAGAGAACCATAAGACTTCATACAATTATTAGATTTAGGTTTGTTTCATTTTAGCTTCTAAGTTTTTGTTAGATGTTCTAATATGGGAGGAGATCCTAAAATTCAAGTGTTCTTATAAGGGAACCTTAGGAACTCACATAATTATTAGATCTAGGTTTGTTTAGTTGTTGGAAGAGATCTTGATGAATGTGTTCTTGTAAAATAACCAAAAGATCTCGAACAAATTAGAAATCTTTCTAGATCTATATATTTTAGATAATTACTTCCAAGTTTACCTTCCCGGGTTGACATTAAATGAACTCTGATTGACATCAACAGTGAGAGTGAAAAAACAGAGCTAAAACATGTAAGAAGATAGTATCCAATAGTTAAATATACTCTAGGAATAAGTATATTCTAGGAATATGATGTTTTAAGGAAGATCACAAACAAATGGTGGGAGAAGACAAATTCAACCCCATATCTCTAGGTAGGAAAGTGTTGAGACCGATACGAGAGCTCTTGGATGAGAGAGCTTGATTAAGGAAGAAAAGTGCCATGGTGGAAGCCAAAGTAAAGCAGATTGAGGAGGAGATAAAGAAGGAGCTTCTTGGTAAGAATGTTGTTGTAATTGAGCAGGATGAGCTCGACTACATTGACAGGCTGGGGACTTACTACCGTGAAAATCCAGAGGATGTTTGGAAGCTTAGTTCTATGGAGGTAGTCAATGGGGACTTGTTTGGTGCACTTGAGCAGAATGCGATGGAGGATAAGCTTGAAGGAAATCAAGCTGAGCCAGGATCGAAATGCTTAGAAGAGCCAAGCAAGGAAGTGAAGTACCTTAGGAGGAATGTCAAATTGGAACATAAGCCAATGGACACTTCTGAGGTCGAATTCTTGAAGAAGGTTGCTGATGTGAGACACAAGATAAAGTCGACAGAAGGAGGTGACGCCTTGAAGCTGAGTTTTGTGTAGGTGATCGTGAAAGGAAAGAGATTTGCTGCTTTGGTGGATACGAGGGCTACTCATAGCTTCTTAAGTAAGAAGGCAAAAAAGTCTTTTGGGAAGAAAGATGAGATGGAGACAGAGTGGAGTGCTTTCAAAGTAGTCAACTCTACCATGAAGGTTGTTACTGGTGTAATGGAGAACACTCAGGTCAAAGTGGGATTTGGAAAGTTGGACTTGAGAATCGTGGACATGGATGATCATTCTATGGTGTTGGGGCAAGATTTCATGAGGCTTTCACAAGCCATACAAATGGTGGACCGGGGCATTCTCTTGATCACAGCTGGAGGAAGAACTATAATGGTTCTGATGAATAGAAGGAGTTGCTTGGGGTATAGACCGAGGATGAATTCTATGACTTTGTATCCCAAAGATCCAAATGTGAAGCATGAGGATGTGGAGCAAAGAGGACTTGGGAGTATGACTCAAACAATGAAGGAAGGGAAGTTGATTGACTTCGTTGCAAGAGCGAGGAAGAAGGAAGCACGTGAGAGGTCAGTCTCACGAATCTTGAAGCACTTGGCAGAGACAACTTCTACTTATGATCTTCACAATGGAGTTGCAGATGGAGGGAGTCCGAATACTACTTCAAAAGCAGAGGTTGGAGAAGATTATGGAGGTAGAGATCCGGCTGGTATAGTGGAGTTTTGTAGGTATGCTATGGGCATATATGACTTTCAGTTGACGAAAGACATGCTTAGTGAGCTTCGGTGTACACGTGAGGAGGTTGAGGTTGTGCATAGATACTCGAGGACACAACACCAATCTGATACATGGGTGGATGAGAGTTAGAGAGGAAATTTCCTAGCCCTCCTTTCTCTATAGAAAACCTTGGAGACAGGTTGGTGTAGGGACCTTGATTGGAAGGAGCTGCACCAACTTAACAAGGGGCCTTGAAGGGGGCTTCTTTATGACCGATTTGTAGACTTGGATGTGGATGACCGGATGTTGGGATGGAGTCTACATGGGTTGGAAAGCATGGACAACTAGACTCATGTACATCGAGTTGGAGACGTGGAGCATGGCAGTGTATGTCGGGACATTATGCCGGAGCATGTGTAGAGGTGTCACTCACGGGCATCCTATGGCGAATGCTGAGGCAAAGATGTTGTGCAGATGTTGTTATGACATGGAGTTGTATGAGCGAGTGGCTTGACATGTTACAGATGGGATGGAGTTTCAATGGACCTGAGCATGGGTTTTGGAGCTCATTCTTGATGAGTCTGAGATGTTGTAGAAGTCAGAGAAAAGACTGATGGTGACATAAGGATGTGCATTCTTGTGGTTTGGACGTATGGTTGGATTAGCTACCCAACTAGTTCGAGTCATGAGGGGTACCAATGTGCAGATATATGTTGGCAATAAGTTGGAGTATCTTGGCAGGCAGTCTATGGGGGGGCGAGACATGGTGGAGACGGTTGTTCTACATATTTTGTAGGGATGTTTGCAGTGTATGGACCAAATGATATCATGAATCAAGATAAAACTATTCGAATATGAAAATCTTGGTAATGATTGCTGAGGTGGGATGGATTGTCGAGGACGACAATGACTTCAGGTGGAGGAGGATGTAAGGACCTGCAGTCCGTGCGACGGGCAGGATGAACATCCCATGCGAATATAGGTGAGCTGAGGCAAACAATGATGAAAATGCGATGTAAAATGTGCATGGGAAGAAGTTTGAAGGTGAGTTTATATGCGTGGGCAAGCTACCCACGGGCCAATCGAGGAGGAGTTGTAAGATGGGAAAATGTTGTGGGGCGGTCCCGTGTGATGGGCGGGCCGACCCGCGAGTTGAATGAGTTTTACAACCAAACAAAAAGTTGGCGAGGTGAAGTAAACAAGTTGGTCGGGTGGCACGACTTGCCCACCCACCATATGAATACTTGGTGCGAGTTGGGGAGAAGGACATCATCCGATCAAGTGAAGTCATTCGATCAACAGACGAGCTTGAGCATCTTAGGAAGGTGCGTGGTGTAGGTTTGAATGTGGAGGAGCAGGTGTAGAGGTGCAGGTCGAATCGCAGGTTGATGTGCTTGCCCACCGGGCATACTACACGAGTTGCACAAGTTTGGTGAACGGGTTCGGTAGGAAGGTTGCACGAAAGTGCGCCTACCCACGATTGGTGATACGGGTGGAGGGCCGCATGAGGCGCCCGCCCGTCAGTCGAAGGCAAGGGTGGAGAGTTGCATGAGGCGCTCGCCCGTCGGTTGGAAGTGCGGGTGGAGGGCTGCACGAAGGTGCCTGCTCGCCGATTGGTGAACTCGGGTGGAGGGTGGATGAAGGCGTCCGCCCAACGGTGAACTCTAGTGGAGGGCTTCACGAAGGCGCCCGACCGGTGACGACATGAACTCATGTGAGAGGTGAAATGAAGGCGCGTGCCCGTGGTTGAACGGTTCGTGTGAGGCTACACGAAGGTGTTGTCCGAAGCGAAAATTTGGCTAAGTGTGGAATGTAAGAGTGGCTATCGTGCAAGGCGTGCATGAGGTTGGCAGCTTGTGCACAGGACATGAAGTCTAAAATTTGTCTAAGTATAAAACTTAGGGTTGCCAAGGTATACTTGTATTTTTATGAAAGTTGAAAATATATTGAAATCGGGCAGACTCTTATTCAGGGATTTGCCCCTCCCTTTATACTATTGCAATTGTGTTGTTTATGTATAATTGCTGTGGATAATGAATGTGTATGGGTGTTCATTAGTATAAAGGATAATAATAATACTTGGTGAAGAAAAATAAACTAAGTATCAAATGTTAAGATGTAGCCCATGAACATAAGTATTGGTGAAAAGAAAGTGTTTGGTGGTGCCGCACCTCACTATAAGCAGTTGAAAGACTACATGAACAAGCACTGGAGACAGTAGGTGTAGGCAGGCGTAGTTTGCTAATTGGCAAGGGTGCGGCACCGCCTAAGTAGCTAACATGTTCCATTTTTAAGTTACTTTGCAAACCACGCCTAACATTCATCATCTTTCATTAACAATATTAATGTGTGGAATCCATTAACATTATAAACATATAACCATAAGAATTCATAACAGTAGAGAGGACACCATCATATGCAATAATAATGATTTATTATGATTTTATGAAAATACAAGTGACCGAGAGCAAATGCTCCACCGACGTTTTACCCGTGTCGTTTGCCAACGGGCGCCCACCTCGTGCACGCCTTGCACAGTGGTCACTCCTTACAATCCACACTTCACCAAATGCCTTGCGCGAGTTGGGTGGGTGCGCGTTCGTGTAGCCCTCCACCCGAACTCTCACTTGAGTTTTTCACAAGGGCTTCTTCGTGCACCCTCCACCCGAGCTCACCAACCGACAGGCGGCCGCCTTCGTGCAGCCCTCCACCCGTGCACACAACTGACGGGTGGGCGCCTTCGTGCAGCCCTCCACCCGTGCACACAATTGAACGACACGTGGGCACATTCGTGTAGCCCTCCACCGGTATACCTGTTCACCGAAACTCCATGCGAAACTCCATGTCCGCCTACCCGACGAGTGGGTGCATAACCTGCGGTTATGCGTGCCTTCGTTGTGGCCTACTTCACACCTCCTTGAGCTCCCTTCGATGAGCATTGATCGAATGTGTTCGAATGTGTTCAACCTCCCAACTACACCAAGTATTCATATGGTGGGTAGGCGAGTCATGCCACCTCGCCGACTCGTTCATCTCGCCCAGTCGACGGGCCTTTTGTTTGTAAAACTCATTCAATGTGTGGGTCGGCCCGCCCATCACACTCGACCGCCCCACCATCACTCGCCCATTTCACCACTTCACATGGTCAGCCCACGGGTGACCTATTCAGCCTACCCGCGTATAACTGAGGCAATCGAACTTCGTCCACATAACGTCTCACCTGTTGGTTGCCTTTTTGCCTCGCGTGCTACTTTGGCTGATCAGTGGGCGCACCCAGGCGACTCGCCAGCCAAAGGGCGTTACATTCTCCCCCACCCGAAATAATTGCCATCCCCGGCAATCCAGCTCTCCTCCGTAGCTTCCTATCATACTTCGCAATCTTCTGCTTCCATCTACAAAGTGAGTCCTCCGTTTCCCAGCTATCCTCCTCCGTTGCATTCTTCCATCTCACAAGAAATTCCTGTCTCATGTGGCAGCCAAGCCTTGTAGATCGAACACTCAGAATCTCGTCCATCTCTAAGTGAGGCTTGTCGAAAATCATGGCTGGTCCCCTCGGTGGTTCTGCTCTCTCTCGATGATCAACATCAACTCTGCGTCTCTTCAACTAACTCATGTGAAAAACTGGATGCTTCATGTGCATATGGCGTGGAAGCTCCAACTCGTAAGCAACTTCCCCCACTCTCTTCTTCACCTAGAATGGTCCCTCATACTTCCTCTTGAGTTTTCTTGCAATCCCCTCAGGTGGTTGAATCTGATCTTCAGTAATCCTGAGAAACACCATATCTCCCACACTGAAGTGTACATCCCGTCTTCCTCTATCTTCCCATTTCTTCATTCTCCTTGCAGCTTCGTGCAAGCGCAACCGTGCCAACTCCAAGGTCTCATCCCAAGCCTTCATGAACTTCTTTGCATGAGGACTCCTCAACAAACCTCGTGTCAATATGGTATGTGGTGTGACTGGAATATGTCCATTCACTAACTCAAATGGACTGTACCCCGTCGCGGAACTCTTTTGAATATTGTAGCTGAACTAAGCAATATCCAAGAGTTCAAGCCAATTTTTCTGATGAGCCGTCACATAATGTCTCAAGTAATCCTCGAGCAATGTGTTGATCCTCTCGGTCTGTCCATCTCTCTGTGGATGGTAACTCGAACTCATCAACAACTATGTCCCAACTAACTTGAAAAATGTGGTCGAAAATCTGCCTGTAAATCGCGGATCTCGGTCCGACATGATGCTTAATGGCATCCCCCAATACTTCACTATGTTCTTGAAGAACAACTATGCAATCTACTCTGCTCCACATGGCATCATTGTTGGAACAAAGACAACATACTTGGAAAAATGATCAACCATGACCATTATCCCATTATACCCCCAAACCTATGGCAACTGAGTGATGAAGTCCATCGAGACACTCATCCATGGTCTCTTAGGAATCGATAAAGGCTGCAATAGACCTCCTTGCCTCTGAGTATCCGATTTTTCCTACTGAAAAATGATGCACGTATGTACATACTCCTCTACATCCTCCCACATCTTCTCCCAAAAGAATCCTCTCTCCAACATTGCCAAAGAATGACACTGCCCTGGGCGGCCAACCCATGGTGAGTCGTGGCACTCCTTCAAAAGGTTCCTCTTGAGCCTAGATGACATTGGAACATAGAGTCGGTTTCCAAAGAACAAGAATCCATCTCGAAGAAATAACTTTTGTGTCTTCCCCTCCTTTATCTGCTTCACTATATTCTGCGCTTCAGTATCAGTCTCAACACTTTCCTTGAGCTTATTTTGCATCTCTTCTAACATTTGAACTCGACTCCTACTCCTTGCTACCCGGTCTTCTCTTTCCAATGTTGCAAGTTGTCCCTTCCTGCTAAGGGCATCTGCTACCGCACTATGTCTCCCCTATCTATAATCAATAGTCATGTCGAATTCTGCCAAGAAGTCGTGCCAACGAGCTTTCTTTGCAGAAAGCTTCGGTTGTGATGCAAAATAACTTAACAATGGAACATGTTAGCTACTTAGGCGGTGCCGCAACCTTTCCAATTAACGAAAGGCAAGTAAAGGATTGTGTTATATGCTTGGGCAAGCTACTGGGTTGTTAACGCAGCACCCCACCCAAGGTCCATGAACACTTTCTTTTCACCAATACTTATGTTCATGGGCTATGCCTTAAGGCTATGGTATGAGAGCTAGATGGAACATGTTAGCTACCAACATCTATCAACACACTATTGCATGTGACCAACACAACTGAGCCATAACAACAAATAAACCCTCCCTTGCCTCACAACTACAACGACGTGCATAGACAACTATCCACGAAGAAAACAAGGAGATACGACATGTGCACACAACTACTGATGGAGAAAAACTAGCAAATATTGGCCCGAGATAAAAATGAACTAACCCTAATCATCGGACAATATAACATATTTCGCGCCAAAACACGAGCGGGGTCCACGCCCGGGTCAAGAACATGTGGATGGAGCTGATCGATGTGTGTCGTACCACCACCTCGCCACCTCGGATCATCAATTGTCTAATTTTGGCCACCTAGGAATGCCACACAACTACATGCCTCCCTCCCCTAGTTGTGTTAAAGTTAGTAATAAGAATGAACTCATTTGTAAGTCATAATGCAATCAAATTTTAGGATAAAGTGGCTCTATTACATCAAAAGAGCCAACCATCTTCCTAAATATCAGGAGGGTGACCAATTTGTTTCTCCTCTTAACTAACTTAGTTTGTTGAAATTGGGAGGATACTTTCTATCAAAATCAAAATTTGAAGCGATTAAATGAAAACCAAATACTGACCACCTCTTGAAAATGAATATAACCACTTTGTAAAAACATTTTTTAACACATATGTTTCCTAAAACCCCAACATTCGACGGGAGAATCTAAATAAAAAGAAACTGTGAATGCATCCCTTTGCATTCCCCGCAGTTTCCCCATATGGCGTATGAGCTAACTAATTCTTGTTGTGTCGGTTAAAAGTGCTTCAACCCAAATCCAATAGAGAAGTGCAGTATGAATTTCTGCAATTACCATTCAGAAAGACTAGAAGCAGCTTCTTCAGATGATAGTCTTCATGATCATGATTATGCTGATGATAGCCAAAATTTTGACATTGATATTTCATTTTCCTTCTCCCCAATAGACATCATCCCAACCTCAAACCAGGATCATAGCGAAGATGAATTTGAGTTGGACTTGTCCATTTGTACCTCGAAGCTCTCAAAACCAAATCAATGCATTTCTCCTACAGAGAACTTGTTTTACCAAATCCAACTTCTTCCCCTTCAACTAATTCCTACACCTCTCGATGACATTAACTCTCTGCAATTTTATAGTAACGTCCCTGGAGTCAAGACCCAGCTCCCCAACTTGCTCGGAACTGCTGCTAAGTTGAACATATCCTTCTGTGGGTTCATAAATTCTGCTAAACTTGGCAAGGATTTGAAATCCACTAATTGTGTTGAATATGGCACTGCTATGGACTCTCCTGTGCCAAAGGAGAATAGACTTCTTACTGTGAAATTAAAAGTGGTAGAAGTACCTCTGGTGTCTCTTTTTAGTAGAGATAATTCCAAGGGTTCCAAGAGAGATGTCAACAATCATGGCTCTCAGAAGAAATCAGAGGATTTTGATGATGGAGGACAGACTTGTAAAATAATGGATAGAAATAAGAAGAGATCCAACGAGATTGTTATGAAGTATGTGAATACGATAAAGACTTTATTTGTTATGATTTCTGAGATGTATGATGAGAAGATTAGGTCCAAAGATCTGGAGAATCCCAAAGTTGGAAATGGATGAAAAATTGGTTCAGAAATGTTAGAATTAATGCTTAATTAGTTATGTAAAATGCTCACAAAGTAGCCAGCAGATTTTGTGTTCTCTGCAAAAATAAAGTAGCTGATTGTTAGGGATTAAAGCAGAAGATTGTTAGGGATTAAAGCAACAGATTGTTAGGGTGGTGAGTGATGTTGGAAAGTGCTAGAAATTAGTTGTAATTGCAGTAGAATTATTCTAGAGTTGATTTTAGTAATAGTTTTACTATTTAATAATGTAGTTAGAGTTGAATCAATATATATGAGATTTACAGCAATTTTTAGCTCACACGGTGACTGTGTTTTTTAATTGTTTTACCTATATTTTTTATATGTATTGTTCTTCATAGTACTATTGGCTTCTTAATTTGCTTGAAATAATTCATTTCATATTCAACAAGTGGTATCGGAGCAGGTAAAATTATTTTGGGTTAAAGTTGTATTGTTGGAATTTCGCCAAAGTTAATCATGTCGAATTCTAACCAGATGCTAGTTCCAGAATTTGATGGGAACAATTATGATTATTGGTGCATTAAGATGCTAACCTTTTTGATTGGAAAAGATTTGTGGGAGATTGTTGAATCAGGATATGAGGAGCCAGCTGATTGGAATGCTCTTACATCCAATGAAAGAACAACAAGAAAGGAAGCAGGGAAGAAGAATGCTCAAGCTTTGTTTCACATTCAGATAGCTCTTGATAAGAGCTTATTTCCAAGAATATCAGGAGCAAAAACTGCCAAAGCTACCTGGGAGACTCTACAAGAAGCTTACCAAGGTAGTGATCAAGTTAAGGTGGTCAAGCTTCAGACATTGAAGCGAGATTTCGAGAATTTGAAGATGCAAGAAGCTGAAAGTATCAGTGACTATTGTGTG